>CM022671.1:16831955-17001955 GCA_012295275.1 Chrysomallon squamiferum
ACCAGTTTCTTGGGATGAGAGATAGGTCAGTAATACCCAAAATTTAAATCTTTAAAAAAGGTCTAAATTTAGATCTTTCAAAAAAAAAAGACAGTGTCCACATTTCGATAGCAGTATTTTTTAAAACTTGTTAAAACGTAGTTATATCTAAATAACTAAGAATATTTAGAAAAATCACTTTATCATACCTATTTGAAAGAGTTTTAGTTTTATTTTCTTAAATATCATTTTATTTTTTATTTTTCAAGGGTGATGTGGTGAGTTTTCTTGGAGTGTTCTTTGTATATTGTAACCTTTCAGACAACCTGCTTTATTCTCCTACAGATTAAAATCAGTTTGCAGTTCCTACAATGTTCAAGTGTTAGCTTGTTGAACTGTTTGATTGATCATGTTTAGCGGCTAATAATAAATAATACTGTGCATCGTGAAACTTATCAAGCTTATTTTCCCAGTAAATAACTTCTGTTTAGGATTAAATTAAAATTATCATGATATAATTATTGTATCAAAGTTTAAAGATAAATAAAGTTATATATACAGTGGTACCTTGACTTACAAGTTTAATTTGTTCCTTGGTCGAGCTTGTAACTCAATTTGCTCATATATCAAACCAGTTTTCCTAACTGCAGTTAATTGAAATACCATTAATCTGTTCCTTACCCCCAAAACATGTTTTTAAATAAGAAAAATGTATGTACAAATCACAAATGTTGTATAAAAAAACAAAATAAAAGAGAATGTAAAGAAATAAATTGGTTTTGTAAAGTGTAATTATCTTCAAGATCAGACAAATTATTTTAATGCCTTTGGCTGGAGTTACAGCCTTTATCGACTCCTGCTTCAGTATGGTACTATGCTCATACTCTCTAGCCATGTTGACTACATGCACACCTCACTCACTTTCTTACAATCCATGGTCAGAAAAAAGAAATTTGGCAAAATTGTGCACAAAATTGCAAACACAACGTAACTCAAAAAAGCTCACACATTGGAGCACTTGTAAGTCAAGGTACTACTGTATATTGTATATTGTTATACAGTGTTAAAAATATGTTGATGCCTCACCACTGAAGCTCTAAATCAAGTTATTTTTATGTTGTTCGATATGACATACCAGTATTAGAAACAAGTATATTTGAAGATTTATCTTTTCGTTCTGTTGACGTGTTTCAGTACATGTGTGATCATCCTTTCTAAAATTCTGTTCTTGAGCTACAATCAATATCAAATACAATGAACTTAACACATAATTGTGACCCATCATCAGGTCTTAAGTTAAATATGTGTGTGTGTGTGTGTGTGTGTGTGTGTGTGTGTGTGTGTGTGTGTGTGCTAAAACTGACAGATTATTAATCCTAAGATCTGTTATTTATTAAAACTGTTATTTTGCTCGATGCCTCATTTTCTTCTGAGAAAAAGCCACAATTTGTCTGGACATTTCTGGAAATAAACATGATACAGGGTTGAATGAGGTACCAATATGAAGCATATGGAATGTGAAAATGTTGATGACTCCAGTTAGCCAAAATGTGACTTAATGATTTTATGTGATGGGTCACAATTAACATAACAGATGTTTGATTAATGCTGTTAGCATTTATACGTTTCTCAATTTTTTTATCATTGCCTGTTTTTCTGTATTATTAGTTCAGTATTGCTTTAATTGTTTTTCATTTGCTCTGTACAGCTCTTGTTTTATAATTAGTGTTGCGAATGCTGCTTGTGACAGTTAGTGATAATCAGATGCTTCAATTTAGTTTCTTACAATATATTTGTATTATGACATATATAAAAATCGTAATATATATTTCATATAACATTAGAATAATTTTTTTGTAAGACTTCTAAGATTTTTTACCATTAGCTCTTTTGCCATGTCAGCCTGAACTCCTGCACTATTTAAAATTCACAAACTTTCAACAGTCCATCAGCTTATGCAGGAAAAGTAGCTAATATCTTCATTTGCTTTCTACATAGATTTACACTCAGTGCCCAAAAATATAGAAATTTGCCATTATGTACAATGACTGAAGCATGTATCATCTCATTTATATTGATAGAATATGTCCCATTAACAGAAGGTTTTTAAAACATGTTTCTGAAGAAAGCAATGTTTGTATTACAAAGAATAATACATTATTTTCAATATCTTTAAGGCAGTTTTTTATCAAGTAGACACATCAGAAAAGACTAATCAATAACTGAGAAATTGTGAATCTTCCTTGCTATGGTCATTGAGTAATCCCATTCCAGCTAAAGCTCATAATACAGTGATCAGTGATCTCTTACAGCTAGACCATTGGGTTATATCTGATTTTGTTTCTCTTATAATTGTGATTAATAATTGTGTTGAAGTGTCATAAACAATTTTTTTATTATTATGACTCTAATTAGATCAAATTAAAAAAAAAAAAAAAAACGAAAAAATGTGGAACATAATAATAATAAAATATAAAATATAAAAAAGATCAAGAAAACAAAAACAGGTATTAACCAAAATCTCTCATTCATAAATAGCATCTTTGGCTTTGCTTTTATTATCATACTAAGTTAAACTCAGTGTCAAATGTGGCCACTAATTATAAAGAGTTTATTATCTTAAGGATGAAGAAAAACCTGTAAACTATATTAATCTGTTATTGAAACATATTAAAACAAAAATACGTTGAATTGTTGCCTTCTTTTTTCTCTATATAAATAATACTGAGAAATTGATAATATTTAAATGTTCTTTTTTAAAGACTGTTTATTGTATATTGTTAATATTACATTGTACTAATACTGTGTTGTTAAAATTTTGAAATTATGTTTTAAAGTTTAAATGTTCTTTTAAAAATTTTAAAATACTTTCTCCATTTTAGAATGCTCGTGGTCGCAACAGTGTTACAAAAACATGGGAAGGAACAAACAGTCGAACCACATACACGTATGTATGACTTAATATTGTCTTATTTATTTAATCTTATTACTCTTATTTTTATTATTATTATTATTATTATTACTATTATTATTATTAAGGAAAGTATATTTTTGTTAATTTTATTTTATAGTTAATTGCAGTTTTAGTGTGTTATATCTTTACTGTTAAATTCTTTATTCTTTATGAGAGAAAAATACAAATAGCCAGTTTAATAAGTAGCTTAATGTCTGAAGTATATCTGTATTTCATGTTTTTGAGTTAAAAATACTTCTGTAATATTTTTTATTATTTTGCTACACCTCCATAGAAAGTTCTCACATGGTTGGTATTAATGAACATAGATGATAACTAAATAAATAAATAAATTTGTATTTAGTCTGACACTACTTTTAGTATTATTATTTTTATCAGTTTATCATCATCATCATATTTATTAATATTATTATTATTATTATTTTTTTTTTTACCTCAGGTATGGTGTCAGATCTAAAAATGAGCTGACGTTAACGTGGGCGTTCCAGCCAGCTGACTGGGAGAAAAAGTTTGATGATTTCAGCAACAACTACGCCAAGATCTACTCTATAAAAGTGACAAACACGCTGAACGGAGGCGCAGCAAGCTGTAAGCCTTGTCCAAGAGGAACCGAAAACGATAAGTAAGATTGTTTGTAATATTTTTAAACTTAATATTTTCTTCTTCTTTCCTTATTATTATTATTATTATTATTATTATTACTATTATTATTATTATTAATTTTTTTTTTTTTTTTTTTATCTTCATATTAAAATAATGTTGTTATTTATATTATGTTTGATTTTTTTTGATTTTTATATTGTTTTTTATAATTTGTTCTGGGTATGAAATATTTTCAGCTGTAGAGAATCGTGTTTGGTTGAATTTAGGATTGCGAAAATACGCAGTATCGAAAAGCAATTTTTATAGATTGTTTTGCTTAACATGTTGTTGATAAGTTAGCTCTTTTGTGTTATTTTCTTTTTTTGTAAAAACAGAACTTTTTATTTTTAATAGTTTTGGTAAGTGTTTATTTATTCTTTTGTTATTCTTTGAATTTTAAACTTTTAGAAACCACAAAATAATAATAATAATATAGAAAAAAATAACATTGAGATGAAAAAGAATCAGTAAAACTTCATACAATCAGAAATCATACAAGTATCAAGCTCTTTTCTTGTCTTTCTTTATTTTATATTTTTGTTTATTAGCATTTTTTTATTTTTTATTTTTTTTTATTTATTAATAAACATTTATTTCTCTTAAATTTTCAGCTGTATACCATGTCCTGATGGTCACTACATTGACCCAAACACCACGACCTGTAAGCCTTGTCCACCTAACACTGTCCTGTCTGGACCAGACACCTGGGGCATCACAGCCTGTAAGAAGTGTGGCCCGGGACTGAAGCCAGTGCGAGGCGTGGCCTGCGAGTCAGACTGCATGTTTAAAGATGGCAGTGGAAAAGAATTCAATTTCAAGCCACTTGACAAGTAAGCCATCACTTTCTTTCATGAAATGTTTCGTAGCTTTGACATTGCATATTCAGAAAAAAAACTGCATTCTGTGTGTATGTATGTAATGCAATGTATCTGTGTTTGTATGTATTATGTACATGTATTTATTTGTAAAATATCTTTATCAACAGATATTAAGAAATATATATTTATTTTGTGTGTAAATATTGTCAAACTCATTATTCATATATTTGAACATATTTGAGTTCTGTACTTTATTAGCTGTCATAGCCATAACATATACAACATTGGTGTATCAAAGATCTGTTTAATAAATGTATTTATATGTTTATTCTATATAAGGCCAGAAACTGTGGTAATGACATTTGAATGACTCAGTATTAAGACTGATATGAATAACATATTTGATTATGTAACAGTATTAAAATTTAATTGTGGAAATTAAAGTTTATAATTATTCATAGAATGGAAATTATTATTTGTAATGTTCCATTAAATGGGAATAATTATTAATAAAGGAAATTATTATTTAGTAATTATGCATCAAACCAGAAGTTATTATTAATGATGGAGATGATTATTAATAACAGAAATTACTGTTTATAGTGATTCATAAAATGTGAACTATTCTTGATAATGGAAATTATTTTTTATATGATTTATAAAATGGAAATTATTTTTAATACATACAAAATGTTTTATTTATAATGATTCATAAACTGGAAACTTACTAGTAATGGGAATAATTATTCATAATGATTCATATAATGAAAACTATTATTAATATATGTAATTATTATTATAATGATTCATAAGATGGGAATTGTTATTGATGATGATTCATAAAATGGAAATTACTGTTGATAATGGAAATTATTATTTACACTGATTCATAAAATGGAAATTATTAATAACGATTCAAAAAATGGAAATTATTATTAGTAATGATTCATAAAATGTGAATTATTATTGATATATATTGCTAAATTTCGTGGGTTTTTTTTTGTTTCTTCTTTCTGTATTTACTTATTTTGTTTTTTTCAGGCTACATTACTTAACTGGAAACAAACTGTTCACATCCAGTGGCACTCAGTACTACCACGGCTTCAACTTCAGTCTGTGTGGCAGCGTGAGGTCTACTTGCGTCAACAACGTCTCACACGACACTGCTGTAAGTGTTACACTTTCAACATCATTCCACTGGGATCAAAGAAAAGCTATAAGAATAACAGTTTGATATCTGGGGATAATTTTATCTATTAAAAACAAGTCCTTTGAGTTCACTCAGTAATGTGTTTTTATGTAAAATTATATATTGTTATTTAAATTTTGACTAGAAACATAAGCAGATTGTAATCACTGAATAATGCTAAGAAAAATATAACTCTAGAGCTGTATAAAACTGGAAGTATAAATGAAATATTTTTATATCACTGGATTGTTTAATTTTAAAAATTCAAGTTTTTATTATTGTTTTTGTGTGTTTGTGAACAATATGTTAGAAATGACAGATAACCTGTTGTTTGTTGAAATAAAATAAATAATAATTATTATAATATATTATTATAGTGGAATAGTTGCAAAAGTTAATAATAATAATAATGATAATAATAACAGTAATAAATAAATAAATAAATAAATAAATAAATAAAAATAATAAATAACAGATACAAATAAAATAAAATAAATAAAAACATTCCAAACTGGGTGTAGTAATTTTATTTTCAAAATTTCCAATGTGAAATCACAGATAATATTTTGTGGCCAACTGATAAAAATGATAGCAACAAGTTATCTCTCGTGCTAGCAGTACAAAAATCAAATATTTGATATAGTATTAAAATGAGCAGCATTTATTTTATTCTTAATTTTAATTAGATTTAGCATTCCTTCTATTTTGTTACATTTCAGAACTCCAAAAGCAGTAATTCAAAACATGCACTGGCTAGTATTTCTCTGTCTAGTTTCATTTTGAAAAATGTTTTATACGTGATATTATTTAAGTGCATGTTTAACTACTCTGGTATCTATAATCACATCATATCATATCATATAAATATATATATAGGGTGATGTGTTCCTTATTCTTCATCATTTGCACATTGCCTCTCAAATTTTATGCTACAGGATTGTTATCCAAAAAAACGTTTTTATAAACACCCTACAAATACGTTAATAACGAAGAGATTTTTTTAATGAGAAAATACTTTTTAAAAAGCCAGCAAAATTGGATTTTAAGACAACCCTACTTTAAGAAAAAACTTGATTCATCTACTGTCAAACCAAACTGTTATGACTGAATTTGCTATTACCTTCCTTTATTATCTATATAAATAAATATATAAATATTTTTCTTTTTTCTATTTAAGTGCGCTGTTCTTCAACTTATTAAAACTAGTACTCTTAAACAGTGACCCTAGATAAAAATGGATACAAAGAATTGCCATTCAGAAATTTACCTTATCATTCTAATAAAGTTCTTTAATTATAAATCTTTGGTATCAAATCTGTGGCAACTTCTTTATTATACTGCACACATATATATATATGTCTTGAATTTTGTTTTATGTTTCATTTTTTTTCGTTTTTTTTCTTCAGAAAGGGAAAGAGGAATTACAAATGTTAACCCGTCAAGTATGTTATAATGTAGACCTGTGAATTCTGTTTGCACAGTTGTTTTGGGTTGTGGGTTTTTCCTACAGAGGAGGTGATGGGTTGTTTTAAAATTTAACAGAGTCCTCCTACCTTTTCCTTTCTTCTTTAAATATACATCTTGTTTAGCAGAATATGTTCAGAATATGTTCAGAATACATTCATAACATAGACCTATTACATAATATATTTAATTTTAATATAATATATAATATTTTCATAACATAGACCTATGAAATAATTTATTCAGTTTCAATATAATATAATATTTTCATAATATAGATCTATAAAATAATTTATTCGATTTCAATATAATATAATATTTTTATAACATAGACCTATGAAATAATTTATTCGATTTTAATCTAAGGTAGTATTTTTGTAACACAGACTATGTTATTGAGTAACATAATTTATTACTTGGTTATTTCATTTTATATATGTATGTATATATATATATATATATATATATATATATATATATATTGTTTCTTAAAGAAGTTATTACAGGATTTCTTTTGTTAAAATAATTTATAATTAATATGTAGCATTCATTTGGTGATAATTATGAACTCAGGTTTCTTATTTACAAATAAGGTTATTTAATTAACTGAAGATATATTAAAATTATCTTGATAAATGATAATAATAGTTGATACTTGAAAGCAGCAAGTTAGAATGTTGTTGTTAAATAGATTTGTTTGTTTATTTTTGTTTTTATTTTGTTTTATTTTATTTTATTATTTACGTTTATTTTACTATATTTTTTTCTTAGTTTATTATTATTATTATTATTTTAATAATATTATTTATTTTATTTTAATTCTTATTTTTTTTGTTTTATTTATTTTATTTTTTTTCAGTATTTTGATTATTCCAAGATAGTGACAGGTTTGATATGCCGGAGTACCCTGGTTCCACAGAACGATGCAGATCACAGCCTGATATCAACTCAACCTGTGAGGTAACCTCTTTAATACACTGGTGTAATACAGCACTGATATTAATAGTGTAACACTCTTTAATACACTGGTGTAATACTGCACTGATATTAATAGTGTAATACCTCTTTAATACACTGGTTTAATACAGCACTGATATTAATAGTGTAACACTCTTTAATACACTGGTGTAATACTGCACTGATATTAATAGTGTAACACTCTTTAATACACTGGTGTAATACTGCACTGATATTAATAGTGTAACACTCTTTAATACACTGCTGTAATACTACACTGATATTAATAGTGTAACACTCTTTAATACACTGGTGTAATACTGCACTGATATTAATAGTGTAACACTCTTTAATACACTGGTTTAATACTGCACTGATATTAATAGCGTAACACTCTTTAATACACTGGTTTAATACCGCACTGATATTAATAGCGTAAACTCTTAATACACTGGTTTAATACTACACTGATATTAATAGTGTAACACCTATTTAATACACTGGTTTAATACTGCACTGATCTTAATAGTGTAACACTCTTTAATACACTGGTTTAATACTGCACTGATATTAATAGTGTAACACTCTTTAATACACTGGTTTAATACTACACTGATATTAATAGTGTAACACTTTTTAATACACTGCTGTAATACAGCACTGATATTAATAATGTATAACCTCTTTAACACACTGGTGTAATACAGCACTGATATTAATAATGTATAACCTCTTTAACACACTGGTGTAATACCGCACTGATATTAATAATGTATAACCTCTTTAACACACTGGTGTAATACCGCACTGATATTAATAATGTATAACCTCTTTAACACACTGGTGTAATACCGCACTGATATTAATAATGTATAACCTCTTTAACACACTGGTGTTTAATACACACTGGTTTAATATTATATTAATAATGTATAACCTCTTTAACACACTGGTGTAATACCGCACTGATATTAATAATGTATAACCTCTTTAACACACTGGTGTAATACTACTGATATTGATATTAATAATGTATAACCTCTTTATTAACACACTGGTGTAATACACTGGTGTAATACTGATATTAATAATGTATAACCTCTTTAACACACTGGTGTAATACCGCACTGATATTAATAATGTATAACCTCTTTAACACACTGGTGTAATACCGCACTGATCTTAATAATGTATAACCTCTTTAACACACTGGTGTAATACCGCACTGATATTAATAATGTATAACCTCTTTAAGACACTGGTTTCATACCGCACTGATATTAACAGTGTAACACTCTTTAATGCACTGGTTTAATACCGCACTGATATTAACAGTGTAACACTCTTTAATGCACTGGTTTCATACCGCACTGATATTAACAGTGTAACACTCTTTAATGCACTGGTTTAATACCGCACTGATATTAACAGTGTAACACTCTTTAATGCACTGGTTTAATACCGCACTGATATTAACAGTGTAACACTCTTTAATGCACTGGTTTAATACCGCACTGATATTAATACTGTAACACTCTTTAATGCACTGGTTTAATACCGCACTGATATTAATACTGTAACACTCTTTAATGCACTGGTTTCATACCGCACTGATATTAATAGTGTAACACTCTTTAATGCACTGGTTTAATACCGCACTGATATTAACAGTGTAACACTTTTTGGTTTAATGCACTGGTTTAATTTAATACACTGGTTTAATACCGCACTGATATTAACAGTGTAACACTCTTTAATGCACTGGTTTAATACCGCACTGATATTGACAGTGTAACACTCTTTAATGCACTGGTTTAATACAGCACTGATATTGACAGTGTAACACTCTTTAATACACTGGTGTAATACTACACTGATATTGACAGTGTAACACTCTTTAATGCACTGGTTTAATACCGCACTGATATTGATAGTGTAATACCTCTTTAATACACTGGTTTAATACTGCACTGATATTGATAGTGTAACACTCTTTAATACACTGGTTTAATACTGCACTGATATTAATACTGTAACACTCTTTAATACACTGGTTTAATACTACACTGATATTAATAGTGTAACACTCTTTAATACACTGGTTTAATACCGCACTGATATTAATAGTGTTAGCTGACACCTTATAATACACTGGTTTAATACTGCACTGATATTAATAGTGTAACACTCTTTAATACACTGGTTTAATACTACACTGATATTAATAGTGTAACACTCTTTAATACACTGGTTTAATACCGCACTGATATTAATAGTGTAACACTCTTTAATACACTGGTTTAATACTATTCTGATAGTAATAGTGTAACACCTATTTAATACACTGATCTTAATAGTGTAACACTCTTTAATACACTGGTTTAATACTGCACTGATCTTAATAGTGTAACACTCTTTAATACACTGGTGTAATACTGCACTGATATTAATAGTGTAACACTCTTTAATACACTGGTTTAATACTACACTGATATTAATAGTGTAACACCTATTTAATACACTGGTTTAATACTGCACTGATATTAATAGTGTAACACCTATTTAATACACTGGTTTAATACTCTTTAATACACTGGTTTAATACTATTCTGATATTAATAGTGTTTAATACACTGGTTAATACTACACATTTAATACACTGGTTTAATACTACAGTGATATTTAATACACTGGTTTAATACTACACTGATATTTATAGTGTAATACCTCTTTAATACACTGGTTTAATACTGCACTGATTTTAATAGTGTTGGGTGATACCTCTGTTTTTTAACCATTTTTGTTATTTTTGGGGAGAGCTTTGTCCATAATTGTCCATAGTTTTCCTGTTAGATCCATGCAATACTTTTAAATATGCTCCCAAAAATATAAATTTCATAAACTGTTTTTGGAAATAATTTTATTGGATTTCTCATTCAACAGCATATTATTAATACATTTAACAAGATCAAAAGAAAGGCTTTTTTTTTTTTTTTTTTTTTAATTTGTAAAAATTAAGAAGCCAGCGATATTGCAAGTTGAAGAAATAAGTATTTTACATTAATTTTGAAGATACTTGGATATTATGTATGCTCTGTGTCTTTAATTCATTTTAAATATTATAATCATCATTATATTATTAATTAATTTATTTATTTATTTATTTATTTATTTGTTTTTGTTTTTAATATTATAGTCTTGGTGACCGACTGATAAAAATAGTGACAAACATAAGCATGGCTGACAAATACAAAGAAGAAGGATTTCCATTTGAAAGTAAGTTTTGACGCAGAGAGCAGCTTAATATTTACTTTTTAATTTGGAGAGTAACATTAAATATACCCAATGTAAAATTATAAAAAAAAAAAAATTATAATTGATAGACATATTAATATCCAGTCCAGGTATAACTTTCATGTGTCAGCTAATATATAGAATTCTTGAAATTGACAGATTCCTTTAAAGTAAAAATATAAATTTCTTTTCCATAATCAGACTTGAAATATCATTTTATAATTTATATCCTATGTAATATTGTATACATTTATACATACATACATACATTCATACTTATATATATATATATATACATATATTCATACTTATATATATATATTGATAGTAAACATACAGATCTTAATAAATTGAAATACTATGTTTAAATGAGATAAAAGCAAAGTTCAGTTAATGTATTTCAGTATTTCACTATTATCAGTTTTCACTGATCATTCTGTTAATGGCAGCATTTATGCAAAAGGCAAGAATAAAAAGAAAATATATATTTTATTTTTCAGACACCGAAGAAGACATACATTTCTATTACACTTCAGATTCGTAAGTGTATTCCTGTTATAAAATCTGTAACCGGTTCATACAGTCTGCTTAGATATTCATCATAAACAAATGCCTAGTTTCATAAATATAATATAATAAAAAAATATTAAACAAATTCAAAAGCATTATAACATTAAACAATTTTTCTAGTACAGTAATTTAACTAGAATTGAGATGTCAGGGAAGAAGACAAAGTATCACCTAGAATACATCATTTTGCTTATTTTGCTTTATTTCTCAGTATTTCTAATAACAAGTAAGCCCAACTTTTATTAAGTAATAATATTTTTTAATGAGAAGTAAACAATTATTATTAAATAATAATAGTTTTTGCTTGATTTTGCTTTATTTCTCAATATTTCTAATAACAAATAAGCCTAATTATTACTAAAATAATAATATTTTTTAATTACAAAATAAACATAATTATTACTAAATAACAATTTTTCTGAAATAATTAAAATTAATAATAGACAATAACGTTTCTAACGACAAGTAAGTGTGGTTGTTTTTGTTTAAAAGTAAACTAAAACTAAAAACAAAACAACAACTGTCTGTTTGCAGAACGACCTCTGCGTGTCCAGATGGTAGGAAGACCGTGGTCAGTCTGAGGTGTGATGTGAAGCAGGATGGCCAGGGTCGCATCGACCTCCCCCCCAAGTGCTCGGATGGGACGTGCGACGGCTGCACCTTCCACTTCCTGTGGCGGAGCGTGCACGCCTGCCCCGTGTGCAGGGAGAAGGATTACGAGATCATCGTCGGCGAATGCGTCAATGGCGAGCAGATCATTCACTACTACCCTCCAAAGTAAGTCAACAGCATGATGACGTCATCAGGTTACTGGGGAGTCAAAGCTTTACTGGATTCGTGATGGAAGTTGATGTTTAAAAGATAAAAATGTGTTTGTGTTTGATTTTTTTTCCAGACACTGATAGTGCAATAACTGTTTTTGACTGGGCATTTGAAATTCATTCATTTATATTTAATTTTTTTTTTTTTTAATTATTAATCTGATTTCATTGATGAAGCCTGTTCTGATGAACTTTATATTAATGTATTTCATTTAATAATTCAGTTTACATTTAATGAACTGTTTAATTTTATGTTTCTATTATGTTGGAGATATATATATTTAGTTGCTCTGAGATGTATTGGTGAATTATTGTTATTATAAACTCTTTTGGTCTGGAGAAAAAATGATAATCTGGAAAGATTTTGGAACAGTGGTTCTGGAAAATTAATGGTTTAACTCTATAAACTTTGTTAGTTTGCATGTAGATAAAAATAACAAAATACAGAGATAAATTAGAAAATAAATATTATTTTAAAATGTTTGGTATAGTTATAGTTAATATTAGGTTAATCCTATTTTTCATAAAAATAGTTAAGATGTAACTAACTGAACACTGTTTTTATGTAATTTATTTATTAGATGCATTTTACATATATTTATAATTACAAGTAATAATTTACATGTGATTACTTCCAAAATAAGAAATATTTTTTATTTTTAAGACATTGCATCCTGCTGGACAAGCACAAGTCGAAAACAATGAAACAGAAATGTACAACACTTCCCTTTGTGGTGAGTCAGTATTATGTAGACTCTTGCATGTTAATTTAAAATTAACTTTTTTTGCCTTGCAACAAGTGAATATATCCACTCACAGTTTTTATTACTGTTAACTTAGGAAAGCAGATTTACACTACAGCTTTAAAAAGACATCTTGTGTTTCTGCAAGAAGCAGACAAACCCCACCCCACCTCCCACAGAGATTCGAAAACATCAAATCTGCCCGGTATGTGCTGCTGTCTGTGAAGCAGAAGTGCAATACTAGTTTTGTTGATTTTGCCAGAAACTTAATTACACAGTGAAAGGGTTAATCTGAAATACAGATTCTTTTATACACTGGTTTATGTGAAAATTAAAAACAAGGTAAAAATGTATAAAAAGTGAATTACAGCATTTGAGAATATACTAAAAATTGTATAAAACTGACCTGTAGAATTTATGAGTTTATAAAATAAAGTTAAGAAAACGGATAAACTTTTGATGCAGTCAGTGCTGTTAAAGAAAGGTGTACATTCAAAATAAACAAATATATCAGTGATTATTAATAGAGTATTTTGTTTTTTCACATGTCAATAGTTATTACTGAATTTTATTATTTCTGTCTTTTCACTTTTCAGTGGTCATTGCAGAATCTTAATTGGATTTTGTTTTTTGTAACAGGTTTTTTTTTCATATATCAGTGTTTAATACTGAATTTATTTATTTATTTATTTATTTTCATTATTTTATTTTATTTTATTTTTTATTACTTTTTTTCAATCATCAGTAGCTACTACTGAATTATGATTGTTTTTTGTTTTGTTTTTTCACTTAGATTCAAGTTAGTATTCCAGTTGTGATTGGCATTGGTTTGTTGCTTATTATCACCGTCATCTACTGCTGGAAGAGAAACAAAAAGTGAGTCAGAAAAACAAAGTAACCCTCGTGTTTAAACATTTGTGAATTCATTCAAGAATCATAGGTTCATACGTGTCTGTAAACTGTATGAATTTAATTCTGTTACAAAGTAGACATCTTTTTTTATCAAATAATTATACCGTAAAATGTTTGAAAAAAAGAAAAAAAAAGAATATCAGTTTATTCGATTTTTCTAAATTTTAAAATCATGTTGAATATAATGAATTAATATTATGGTTTTCTTCTTTATGAATAATTTTCTGACACATGTTAGTAAACACACACACACACACACACACACACACACACACACACACACACACACACCTTTGATTTGATTAAATTGTTAATTTTATGGCTTTTTAATTTGTTTTTATTAAATGTGTGTGTGTATGTGTATTATAAATGTATGTAAGTCTATATCTGTCTCTGTGTGTGTGTGTGTGTGTGTGTGTGTGTGTGTGTGTGTGTGTATATATATATATAAAATATGATATTTTTCAAGATGTTTAATTTAACACTTGTATTTCACAGACTGGAGTACAAGTACTCTAAGCTGATTGAGAATGCTGGGGGCAGGGATGGAGAACTTCCAGGGGCGGAGTCGTGTGGACTGGATGAGGGGGATGAGGAGGAGTCAGTACACTTTCAGGAGGGTGGGAGATCTTTCTTTCAGAAACTGAGAAACAAAATTACCAGCAGCAGCAGCAAGGTTTGAACTTGGCTTCCTTTCTTTTCTTAGTGTGTGTGTGTTTGTGTGTGTGTGTGTGTGTGTGTGTGTGTGTGTGTGTGTGTGTGTGTGTTTGTGTGTGATCCAAAACCTTTCTAGATTATCAGTTTATCTCCAGACCGAAAGAGGTTGTAATAATAATGATTGAGCAATACATCTCAGAGCAACTAAATAAGAGTAAGACTGAGTAATGAATATTTATCTTTGTGTATGGGTGAGTGTTTATATTTTGTGTTTGTCATGTATGTGAAGGCATGTGTTGCCAGTGTGTTTCTTTGTGTCTGTATGTGTATGTGTTTGCTTCAGCGAACACTTGTATATATTTGTACATTTGTAAAGACTAGGGCCAAATTTCTCAAATCAAACATAGTTAAGTTTTCTTTGTTACATTTCTCCTTAACAGTGCCATAATAAAACTTACATGTACAAAATAAATGTTCATATCTGTATCAAGTCACTAACTTTAGTGTGTCTTTTGAAGTGGGGGATAGAGATTAAACTTCTAGTAAAATCCCATTCTGGTCAGAGCTCCAAATATAGTTAGTTCATCAAAGACCCTTGATTGTGCTTTTCAGTCTACAGGGAAACATGCATAAAAAAAAGATCCTTTGCTGCTTGTTGAAAAAGAACCATTGTGTGCTTATCTTTATTACCCTTATATATCACCATAGAACACCATATAACTCCATATAACTCCACAAAACTCCATACAACACTAAATAACTACATGTTTGGGAGCTTTATATCTGTATTTTCAAGTATCTAGAATATCTATTTAAGTCGTTCAGACATATGTTGCCATGCAGTTAGTTATTAGGTTGTGTTTTTACTTAATTTATTCTCAATATAAACTGATTATTCACATGTGTTGTAGGTCAAAATGTATTGGAAAAAGTGAAACTTTTGAAGGTACATGTTGGAAAACTGACATTTATGTTCTTTTTTTTTGCTGTTTTTTTACATTTAAATTTTGTTATTTGTTATTTATTTTATTTCATTTTTTTTATTTTAAAACTGTTACTGAATGACTGTGGGGATCTGTTTAATGCAGAATCTGTAACATAAATATTATTATTCTTTTACATGCAAGAAAAATACTTCATTTTTTAAAGTATTTATATAAAAGACAATTATGTTAACCTGTATATACAGGTTTTGCTGGTTACTGGTATATTATCCAGAAATTATATTTTATTTTATTATTATTTTTTTTTTTATCTTGAAACTAACATTTATTTTATTGTATTTTGTTTATTTTACATTTGAATTTAATTTGTTATAAATGTAAACAGTTAAAGAGAATAAATAAAATAAAAAAATGATAATATTGTCACACATAATGGTTATGGAAATCAATACACTGATTAATGTGTATGTCTCTTTTTCTCATTAATGTGCGTGATGGAGAATAGAAACAGAGATACCAATACATATATATATATATATATATATATTAGTTTATAATGATTATAATATCTTTTCAAAACAAAAGATAATAATATGTGTAAGTATACATATAAATATAAATATTTATTTTTATATATTTTTTTCATTTCATTATTTTTATTTTTATTTTAGATTATAATGTTTATAATACCTTTTTCAAAATAAAAGATAATAATATATAATGTAAAAGTATATAATAACCTTGATAAGATTTCAGTTATGTCATACTTGTATTCTTGTACCCATGTCAAATAGCTACTTCATCAGTGTTTTATGTAGCTCTGTGAACGGTGAAGGGCCCTACAGCTTAAACACTAACAAAATTTCCTATTACCAGTAATGTTTGTCTGATTCATTTTTCTGAGATGTGTTGAGTGAATGGGGTACTACAGCCTTAAACATTTATAAAATCCTCTTTCTAGTAATGTTCAATTGATTCATCATCTGAAACTCTGTTTTGATGCACTTACAGATGATTAATCATCATTTTCATTCTAACCTTTTACTAGAAGACAAAAAGATATAGATACAGCTCTGTAACATATTTATTTTATTCTCTGTAATAAAATATATTTTATTCTACAATCTTAAGTATTCATGTTTTTCCTTTTATTTTTTTTAAATTTTATTCTAAAAAAAGATATATAGGTGTTATAACATTTTTATTTTATTATCAAAAATAAAATACATTTTATTATATAATCTTGTATATATATATATATATTTAAATTAATTAAAAAATATAGCTAAAGCTGTCTTAACAGTTTAATTTTATTTTTAAAATAAAATATTTAATTTTTTTACATAATTTTGTTTTATTATTTTTATATTATTTTTTAAAATGCAGCTACAGCTGTCTGATATTTTTATTTTATTCTCTCAAATATATTTTATTCTATTTTCTTAAATATTCTTTTTCTTTTCTTTTTTCTTTTACAGGATGACGAGAATCCATTCACTTCGGTCCAGTTGCACGAGAAGTTACCTCTCACCTAGTCAAAAACCTTTCTGTACTATTTTTTTTCATTCTTTTTTTTTTCTTTATTTATATTTCTTTATTTCTTTCTTTATTTATTTTTTCCAAACACTGCTTTCCAAAATGGGACCAGATTTCAGTTTTACAATCACATTCCATCCATCCAATTGGAAGCCATGACGCAAAGTTTATTGATTTTCAGTTTTCCATTGTGATGTTTATATTTAAAAATAAATTAAATTCTAAGTGTTACAGTTAATGCTGAAAGTACTTTCAGTTTGATTTTTTTTTTTTTTTTTTTTTTTTTTTTTTTTGTACAAGAATAATTCATAAAAATGATGCACAAAAAAAACGCCTAGAAAATAAATGTGGTAAATTTGTTTTTGAAAGAATTGACAGCATTTTCTTCAAGAATATTAATTTTCAAAAAAAAAAAAAATTATTTATTTAATTTACTTGCAGCTGCATATAAATAAAAACAAATAAAGCATGGAATTAATAAAACAAATGACAGGAGTTGATGTGATTTGGTGATATATATTTTTTTCTGAGGTTTTAAATGTAAATCTAATAAAGGAGATATTTATGTATGTATACATCAGGATATCATTTTTCTGACAGATCTGTTTAATAAAGGAACGTGATGATGTGTAAATTAACGATTATTAAATAAGAGTTCCTTGCAGAAGATAATTATTTTACTACCTGGTTGTGTTGTTGTTTTGTTTTTTTCTAACTTGTTTTGTTTCAGTGTTTGTCAACGACTATTTCCACTTTTTTCTGTGATTTTTACATTTATATACATATACCTCTGTTTTAGTTAGTGTTTCTTTTGTTTTTGGAATAATTACCTTTCATAGACGTGTATTTCTTTTTGATGTTTTGCATTTAATTCCATTTATGTACCTGTATTTTATTTTATAATATCATATTATTATTATTATTATTATTATTATTAAGACTTTTTTATTTTTGTTGCTGTTAAACTCATTCCATTTATATAAATATGTTTATTTATTTTTTTAGTTAGATTTTTATTTCCACTAATTAATAATCTATATATCTGGCATAATTACATGATATTTCTGCTCAGTTTTTACCTCTTTTTTTTAAAAATATTTTTTCTTTTATATGTTTTAGTTTCCTCTTCATAAATATTCTCTCCTTATTTTTGTATTGTTTTTCATTTGCTTTACACAAAATTTACAGGTGTATGCGCTCATCTCCTAACAAATATATTCTAATATTAAACCACTTCATTTTATTTATATTATTATACAGTGCAATATTAAGATGTATCACTCACTGGTTGTGCTTTTTTAATACAGGAGTTACTTTCTGTTCTACTCCAGTATAAAAGAATTAAGCTGAATTTTCAAAGCCTGATTTGATCTTGCACATATATATATATATATATGTAACTTGAAATTTTCAGAAATATTTTTAAAACATTGATGTGAAAGGCTCTGTAAATTCAGTGCAGTGTTTTGTATTGAGTGGAATAGTTTGATTTCTATTACAGACCTTGATAGACTGTTTTGACAAAAAGCACAAAATGTAAATTTTTCATTTGTGTTCATGTACAGTTAATTTTACTAACTTTATTTTGTATTTGTATTTTTTTATTTTATTTTGTATTTTATTTTATTTTATTGCTTTGTGTTGTTGTTGTGGTTTTATAGTGCTTATTATTATTTTTTCTTAGAATCATTTTAATGAGTATAAATTTAAGGGCAGAAAGAGTATTTTGTAGTTTTTCAGTAATGGAAACAAAAATGTTTTTGGTAATATTTCCTGTTTCAGTTGCACTTGGTTTGAAGCAGTTCATTCACTTTTATTTGTGTGTTTGTGGATTTTGTTATTTTTTTGTTATTTTCTTTTGAATAAATCATTACTGCCGCATGTTAAACCTCAGTTTGTTGAATATTACTTGGAATGGGTGTTACTGCAGGTTTTGAATAGTAACAGAAATAACAACTTTTGCTTTAAAAGCTGTATTCATTAAATAAACTTCAGTTTTCTTCTTTATTAGATCACAATAAGGAGCTTAGATGATTTATTTTGTTTTTTATTTATTTTTATTTTTTTTGTTACGTATACATGACTTATTACTGCATGGGGTAAGGATCATGTCCAAATTTCTTTTCTTATATAAGTTATTTTTTCTTCTGCCTCCAGTGTTTATGTTTTCATATTAAAAAAAAAGCAAATAACTTGAATATATTTCAAAATTATTGTTATGTAGTAGCAGTATCTGAAGGTGTCACTTTTGGACAATCAGCATTTAACCATGAGTTCAGTGCATGCAGTTTAACATTTTTGTTAAATAGAAGTGATTGAATATATAACTCATTTTTTTTCAGTTTTCCTTGGAAAGGTTTGTTGTCAAATAGAGTCAGAGTTTGATGTTTTTTTTCACACGTGTCCATTTACGTCTGTTTTTGAAATATTTCTTGCTCTCACTTTTTTTTGGAAGGGAGTAAGGTTTGTTCAGCGTGTGACAAGTTCAATACTTGATATACAAATGTCTCTCTATTATAAAGTATATTGTCAGTTTTGGAAGAGTGAAAGAATTGATTTTTTTTCTAATTTTTTTTCTGTATGTTTGAGTTGAAGTTTGTGATTGTTTTTGAAGTTGTTTTTTTTAGTTTCTGGATTTTATTAACCATCAGTATTGTATTTATAATCTTTGTTGTGTTTTTATTAATCTCAATGCCTTAATTTACTGCTTTATGTTGTGGAAAAAAATACATATAATTGCCATATGTAATCTTTTTTATTATTATTAGTTCAATTTATTTGTTATTTTTATTTATTTATTTATTTTTTTTTTTTTCATTTTATTATTATTATTTTTTGTTTTTATATTTATTAGCTTGAATTACTCAGTTTAAATACAAGTAGAATTATTCTGTTCAAAACTTTAAAAAAAAATTTTTTTTTGAAATCCACAGTTTAAAAATGATGTTGATTAATTGAAATCCTCAATTTATACTAATTTTGTCCCAGGAAAAGCAATAAAATTGTTTTCATTTTGAAATCCATGATCCAAATATGTATAAAATTGTTTTTGGCAAGTTATTATTTGTTTGTTTACTGATTGTAACTGTCAACCTACATTTGACTAATTAATTTTTATTACAGCCAGCATTTTGGCTCTTATCAAAACATATTGCAGAAACAGTGTATAAATAACTGATGTTGGAGTCTGATGTCAAAAATCAAGGACATATTTATATTGTTATCACTTTTTTTCTTTTTTGTTGACAATATAAAACAAAACCCTGCATGTTCTTTTTCAGTATTATTTTGTCTTTTTGTTATTATTATTTATTTAGTATTTTGTTCTAAATATTTAAAATAAAATGATCTGTATTGTAATGTCAAATGATATTTTTCATCTGAAAATGTATTTATGATAATCAATTCATGTTTTGTTCTGTATTGTACTAACATGTTGAAAAAGTAATAAATATTCTGCATAAATTTAACCACTTCTTTTTTTTACCAGATTTATAATCATCATTATACTTTATTCCTGTTAATATTTTGAGGGTGGGAATTAATGATATCGATCACGTTCAAACCATTATGTCATTCTAGTGGAATTCTTAGCAACTGTAAATCAATTTAGAATAATAATTCAAACATATTCAGAAGAATTTCATCTGCCTGTTACCTTTCCTTAACTAAAAATATTGCATTTGTAAAACTAATATAAAATGTTTATCTGATTTTAATGTCTTTGTTTGAAAATGGGCCAAAATAGATGTTGACCTTTTTTTTTGTTTTTTTTTGTTAACCTAATTCTTCTGATAAACCAGTAAATTTAATGTTTAAAAATGAAATTTATATTTTGCCTTTGTAAAAAGTAAATGTTACTAATATAAATATGTAAATTTTGTTGCAGTTTTTGGTTTATGGAAAAAACACTACATTTAACCAATTATTAAAGATGATAATTTCAGTTTAAGAAAACTTGAACATGAAAGTCAAGTAATTTCTCAGAAGATAATTTCAATTATCAAAATATTAACACATAAAAATTACAAAAAAAAAAAAAAAAAAGAAAAAAAAAAAAGAAGATTATTCTGTTGGTTCACTTAGGGAGAAATTACATTGTTCAATATAGTCCATAAATTAAAAAAAAAAAAAAAAAAACCAACAAGCAAATGATGTTTCTTGTAAGAACCTACAGGGTATAGTAAAAAAAACTTGCCAAACAGAATGAAAATAAAATTCAACTGTGAACTCAGCCAAAGTATGTGTGGGTAATTTTCAAATACATAACAAAAGAAAATGTCACGTAAAAAATAACTATTTATTTTCTAAATAAAAAAAAACAACAACAAAACTTGTACTTGTACTGAAACATAAATTGATTAAGTGCCAATTCTGCTTTATAATTTATTAATGTAACTGCAGATGTAACCTATTAAAATAAAAAAAATTTGAAAACTAAATAAAAGAAGGTAATGAACCCCCCCCCATTTTGAAACATGCGGATTGTACAAAAATATAAATTTTGCTGTGTTAATTAAGTTTATTATGCTTAAAATCAGAGGTGAATAAACTAAGCTGATGCTAAATATAAATGCAAAACTGCTATATAGTGTATTCATTTAAAAATATATTTTGACAAATCAATCTTTTTTTTCTTTTATATATATATATATATAGATATTGAAATTCATCACTAGAATGAATGTGTGTGTATACATATATATGCACACACAATTTCATTCTTAGTGGCGAGTTTCAAAATGTTTAAAAGATGAGCAAGGCAACTAACGAGATGGTTTTCCCAAATCAACATTGTCTATTAACACAACCAATTAAAAATAATCTGGTCTACAAAATAAGAAAAAATACAAAATAAAAAAATTACTTTAAATAAAGAAAAAAAAATCTTTTGTAATCTGTAAGTCAATAATGGCAGTGGCAACACTTTTAAAACATTTTTATTATTATTTTTGGTCACATTAACTTTACAGAATTGATGAACACCTAACGACAGTAGATAAAAAAGAGACATTGTTTTAAATATACATTTGTAATTTCTTTCATATGTTTGTGTTAAAAGGCACACAGAAATAGAGATGTGTAATCAGGTGTCTGTTAGTAAAAATGTTGACTGATGGCTCTGTAGCTGATCTAATGCATACATCACTCATGTTGTGTGGTAACTTCTGGAACATAACCCATGACATGAATTGTTATATTTATCTGGACCGTGTAGAAAAAAAATCAACACAAAATTGAAGAAAATAAAAAAATTAAATAATAATAATAATAATTATATACATATGAAATTAATAAAAAGAAGAAAATAACACAAACCCCCACCAATCTTTTAACAAAAATAATAGTTGAAAACACGTCATTGTAAGAATGATGTTAAAAATATATCACTGTCCGTTATATATTTGTTATAACTCTTGAAAAATAAAACACCAAATCTTGAAAAATAAAAAAAATAAAAATTTAAATTTCTGCAGGCAACTCTATATCCCCCAAGAAGAATTAAAACAGAATTTTTTTTTTTTTTTTTATTTTTTTTAATTTTTTATTATTTTTTTTTTTAATATTAAATGATAGATCAAAATTCATATTGGATAGTTAAAACTTCATTTCCTATCCTGATGTAATGCTCACATACAAAATTTTAACATGATTTTTAGCTACAAAAATAGAAATATATCAGTGTATTATTAATAAAGTTCATCATGCAACTCAAGTGACACAGCACATGCAACAATTTAACACTTTCGATGATTTGTGTTAAACTGTTAACACTGCATGTTCTTAAAAATCGGTAATGGATGTGTTGCTGCATGTTTGGAATGTTGTTAACACAAATGAAACAAAGATATATCCAGATATTGAAACAGAACACCATTTTGTAGCTGAATAATGAAAAACAGAACACATTTTTACACAGCAAACAAAAACAAGTTCTATATTGTTTCTGAACCAGAACCATCATTTTTGTAAGTAAGTAATGAAAAAACACATTTATACACAAACCAAACATGTTTTATTATGTGTAGTGGTACAAATCACCATTTTGTAGTTAAGTAATAAAAATAGAATACACATTTACACACAAACAAAACAAGATGTATCAAGATACTGAAACAGAATACCAGTTATGGTTAACTAATAAACTGAACGTTTACACCAGACAATGACACAAATGTCTCCATTTACTTACCAACACAAAAGCGAAATATTAAAATGTTAAAGATGCAAATGTTCTTGCTGCATTTGGGTAAGATCAGAAAATAATGTCGGAGTAAGTTGACGAAAAAATTGTTATGTTAAAAAAATTAAAAATATTAAAAACATCTAAATTTCAAGTTCGCATTAATTTCTAAATGATTATATCAAATTTAGAAAAACGGTCTACAAAAAGCAGAGAAATTAAGGCTATGAATGGCAACACCTGAAATGTATGTACACAAACAGAAAATGCAGCAAGTTATGAAAGAATCAATGTAAAAGCAGCATCACAATGGCCAATTTCAGAGGCACTGTACACTATACAGACAATGAAACAAAATTTTAATACACACGAATATTTTTAATTTGCTTTTCACTTTTAAAGAATGGCAACAAAATCACTCTTCTGTAAAAAAACAAAAAATAATAATAATAATGATTTTTTTTTTTTTAAATTGACAAGATTTACAAATTTGCTTTTATTTGATTAAACTTTACTTCACAAGACCTTTCGTAATTTAATAAACCATATTTGAAATATAATTTTTGTTGTTATTATACCTTCTCAAATTTCAGAACATGCCACCCTTAAAATGTCTAATCATACTGTAGGCAGTCTGAAATTAATAATATTTAAATTCAAACCCAAATAAAGTCATACCAAAATTACAAAAAAATAACCAAATTCCCTTCACAGACAAATTATTAAAAATAGATTAATAAAAAAAAAGTTTCTGTTTTACAAATAAAAACAGACTGGTCGTCTGCTGTGGGTATTTCTCAAACATTTCCTAAAATTCCAGAAATGACACAAGAAAAATTAAACTAGTAAATCAATTTTAGTGATCTAACCCCACCCCCTGAAAAATCAGTAAATAAAAAAAAATACATTATAATAATGATTGATTACATGGTATTTTGTAACCACGTATTTTCTGCTAGTTAACTATTCATGCTATTCCTGTAACATTAAGTTTCTTGTTATCTTTTTCAAAAAATATCTTCAATGCTGGGTTTTCTTAATGCTATGTTTAATTTGCATTTATTGATTTTCTCAAAACCTTAATTTATATATTGTCTTTTTCTCAGTTTTATCTCTCATGTTAAATTTTTTTTTTCATTAACGTTCCATTTCTCAGAAATACTGTATGCAGAGTTTTCTTCCATTATGTTGTATGTGGTCATTTAATGTTTTTTTTCTTAAATGTTTCATTTCCATACTGATGATTTCCTTGAAACTTTAATTTATGTATTATTGTCCTTTTCATGCTAGAATATTTTTCCATTTACTTTTTGCTCTCCCAAAAATATATTCCATGCTGTTTTCTTAAATTTTAACAGATTTATGTTTAAAATATTTTTTCTGAGTTTTTTTCTTTGAATATTTAACTTTAACTGTTCAGTGATGATGTATGTATATAAAATATTTAACCTCCATGACAAAAAATATCTGTTAAAATCTTTAATTTCCGTGACGGTACACATTTGTTAAAGAATCTTTTAACTTCCGTTTTGAAGGACATATTTCACGTGTCTGATGTTGTCCAGTAGATTACTTCTGACATTGTGCTGAAGATCGGAGAGTGCTGTGACGCGATCTTCCAGCAGAGAACACAACTCGAAGTTGGAAAGAGAAGATGTCACATCATTCTTACTCTGAGTGGACGGTTTATCTGACCTGAAAAGTAGTCACAGGAAAAATAAAATAAAATAAAATAAAATAAAATAAAACAACACAACAACACAAAACAAAATAAAATAAAAAATTTTTTTTTTTTTTTTTTAATAACTGGGATCTAAAATCAGACACTATTAAAGAAAGGTTGTTATAGTACAGGTACTGGACCACCAATTATCTGGTGTCTTGGAAGACCAGAAAACTGGAAGGTTTTTTTTATCCCCAATGCTATTTTCATAGATTGCCTTAAATGATTTAGATGCCTTGGTACCAGAAAACCAGAAAATCTGAAATTCCTAAGGCCCAAAGGTCAGGGTAATTGGTCTGGTACCCATACTTCAAAGTTTATACATAGAGACTTGCAAAAAATAAAATAAAATAAAATAAATATAAATTTTAAGTTCATTTTCTAAATAGTAAGACTTAAGAAGAGATAGGATATCTCTGGACATACAGTTTTACTGTTAATTACTCTACATTTACTGAATCCTTATCATCAATCAGTCAACAGTTTTGTAATGATACATGGACAGCAGACAATTTATCCATCAAGCTTTAAAAAGTAGACAACTCAGATATCAGGTTTTTCAAGTTTTCTGGACCAAGGTTTAATATATTCGATACATTAAACATACAAAAAAAAAAAATTAAGAACTAAAAGAAAAAAAGAGATATATTTAATAAATAAAAATAAACACACTTCTAAAGCCTGTTTTCACGAAGCTAGATAAATGGTCTAGTGCCTGCACCTAATTCTCACATGAAAAATAAATTTAAAAAAATGTTAACACTTTGAATGCTCTGTTGCGAGTATGAAAGACACACCTGGAGTTTACTGGAGTACTTGCAGTCAGGTTGGAGTCATTCTGTGCTGGGCAGTTCTTTCTTTCCACATCAAGACGGATATTTACTACAAACCCATTCCCAGGCTTTGTCGTTATATCATCAAACAACTGAGATATTACTAAAAAAAATAATAATAATACATATATATATATATATACTAGAAAAAAAAAAAAAATAATAATAGTAATAATAATAAATATTATTATTATATTAACATAAAATCAATTAAGAAAAAATAATAACAAAAATAAATAAAAACAATATCAGCAATAATAATAATAATAAAATATATAATAAAAAAATAAAACATTATTGTTATCGACAGTAACAACAACTGAATAGCCACCGTTTTAGTACAGGTACACATTATAAAACAATTCTGATTGTTTCACTGAAGTGAATGGCTAATTTAAGTGAAGAGCTTAAAATCAGAAATAATACAATTGTAAAATCTGATTTGATTATTAGTTGTTTTTTGTAACTCAGTATAAACTTTACTTATGTAGTTCAAAAAGTGCATGTTTGAGAATAGATCAGAAAACAGGTAATGTTTTATTCTTCATTTTTCTTTATAATGTTGTTAATATTCACACAGGAATGACTGAGGTTTTAAATTAATGTAAACTCAAAGTAATAAAATTATAAATGGTGAATGAATAACAACCAAAAGTAACTGAATGAGTTGCTTTATGACCAAGAACTGTAGTAACACATTACCAACCACTAATATTAAATCCCAGATTACACTGTTTGTCAGCCTTCATTATACTTCAAAGGGACATCATTTGGTTAGATTTAAAAAAAAAATTTAAACTTATATACTTAATTATGAGATGATCCTTTAATGACCCGTTACATTTCTGAAGCTAAATAAATGAATAACATTCATTAAAAATAACAATAAAACTAATTTGTTAATTAAGCTTACATTTTATAAGATCTAAATGAAACATTAATGTTTATTAAATAACAACCCATGTCTGCATCATAGTAAGATTTTCTTTGTTTTCAGAATGTTTAATTAAAAAACTCTGGAGGTCTGGATACAGTTCAAATAAAAGGAAATTGTAAAACTCACCTCCACCAATTGAAGAAGCCAATCCACTTTTTGGGGGTGAACCACTGGTAGAAATTCGGTTCTGAATATAGCAAGAAGGGGAATGAAAAAAAATGTTTAAAATAAAAAATTATAAAAAAAGAAAAGAATGCATAAGTGTTTTCGAAATTCATAGCTAGTAAATGACACTGCATATTATTTTTTGAAAATCACAGTAAATTAATCTAAAATTACATTTAGAAACATAAATCTCTCTCTCTAGTTAGAGAATTTGTAAAAATATTGTATTCTCTCTCTCTAAATTTGTTCAAAACATACAATGTTCTAAACACTTTAGAAAATTTCCCCCAAAAAACACTTTATGAAGCACAATGTATTTTAGGATATACATACGTATGTATATACTTACAAACCAATTCTCACTGCCTGATGGACAAACAAATTCTGAATCAGCTGAAAAACTGTCATCTTTTCTAGATGTTTGAGAAACACTGGGTGAAACACTGGGGGACTTGTCTTTGGAGGTTTCAGATTGTCCACAGTTAGAGTCAGTATCCAGTACATTGTCTGAAAATATTCTTCCATGTTTAAAAGATTTTAACCTACTCTGTTCTGAGCCGGCATTGATCAAGGCAGCACTGTATTCTGATGTGGTTGGACCACCACGATCCAAACCTGTGGTAATAATTCTTTTGCAGTTTGGCCTTTGTATGCCTCTATACATTTTTCTATAAAAACCAGTTTTAGCATCAAAACCGCACGTTTTTTGTTTCTTAGAACCAGTTTCGCACTCCTCATCCAAGTCAGATAACCACTCGTCGTCTTCATTTAATCTACTCCTCTTCTTTGACTTCTGCAAAAGCATCTTCCTTTGTGCTACATTTATCTGTAAACTTGCACTGCTGCCATTGAAAGATGTTAACAAAACATTTTGATCCTTGTCTTTGTTTTCTAATGAATCTTCATCACGTTCGTCCAGCAATGATTTTTCAAACTCTTTGTTGAATTTCAAGATCTCCTTGCTTCTCTTGGGATACCTTTTAATATTTTGTCTTTTACGTTTCACGTTGTGCTGTGCGTCTGCGAATGTCCTGCACTTCTGGTCAGTGATTTTTGAATGAGACGCAACTGATATTGCTGCTTCTGCTCTGGTCTTGGATTTCCGAAGCTGCCTTTTCTTAATCGGTAACACCGGGCTTTCAGCACCGTGCGTTTGTTTCTGAAGTTTCTGCTCAGCGTCTATTCGCCGCAGCTTCTCCCATCTTGCGGCCCGAGCCTTCTGCAAAGCAATAATCTGCTTCTGATGACGCAGGAACTTTTCTTCAGCGGACTTCCTTTTCTTGGCTGGCTTTTTACGATTGGAATTTTCCTTAACTCTTTGTTTATTTTCATTCGGTTTTAATGCATCAGTGTCACTCACAGTGTTTATTTCTGAGACTTCGGCCTGTTTCAACACGCTGTTTGTTGTGGGTTGGTTTTCACCCACATCATTTGCTGAAGGAGGATTCTGGAGATGGGGTAAATCAGATGATGATGTGATCATGGTAACTGTTTCATTTAATTTACTGCTCTTTTCTGGACTCATCTTGCAAGAGAAACTTGAAGATTCTGAAGTGGACATGGAAGTTTCAGCAATGTCTTCTGATTCAAAGGTAACTTTAGGAACCTGAACAAGTTGCTTCTTTTTAGATCTATTGGGAAATGATGTCTGTAACACAGAACTACTAGTGTCAATTTCTAACCCTGAAGTTAGTTTTTCATCCTTGAACTGATTATCAACATTCAGTGATGTGGAAAGCACATCAGTATCCTTTTTTTCCCTCTTTTAGCGAAAGCTCTTCTTTTCAAGTGACTCCACCTTATGCCTTTCCTGTGCCGTTTCCTCGGAGACTTGGCTGAACGTGCTTTTTTGGTACTATCGTCCAAACAACTGTTACTAGCAGGGTCTGTTTTAACACTAGTCTGAGAGCCGGTCTTTGCTAATTTCTCTTTTGATTCAGGCTCAAATATCACTGGATTATCCACCTCCTCCAGCAACTCTTCCCCAGCACTCGGTTCGGAGTCAGGGTCCACAGTAAGGCTCTCCGACGACTCTGCATCAACCTTCTGTCCTGGAGAAAGCACTTTTTCTGCAGGTGTGACAACTTTGGCAGCGAAAGCTACCTGTGGTGTGCACAACTGACCAGGAACAAATGTAAACGGATCGTTAGCTAACACTATTTTTGGCAGTGATGGTGCAGTTATGACTGCAGACGAACTTTTGCCATTGCAGTTAGTTTCTGTATTATTTGATCTTCCCGGTTTCTGATTTTTGGGCGATCTCTTTAGGCCGTTGATTTTGTTCAGTTTTGGTTTGTTTTTCAGTTTCTGGTGTGCAAGTTTATTTATTACACTGCTGTTAGTGATAATTCTGCGCTTGAAAACAGATTTCTGATTTAAACAAATGGGTTCTGGCAAATCACACTGAGTGGTGATGTTTCTGCTTGAAGAAATATTTGGTTTCTGGAGGGAAGGTGATGTCTGAAAATAAATTAATAATATAAATATCCTTAAATTATATATAGATCACTGACATTTAACAATACAAAGATCAATCGTATCACCTTTTATTACTTTTTCTTTCAACACAGGAAGATAATGAGAAATAAATAGTGACAAACTGCATGTGTGTGTGTGTGTGTGTGTGTGTGTGTGTGTGTGTCCTAATGAAAATACTCCTTAAATAATTTCATCAATACAGTCTGATTAAAAGTTGCCTACAAATATGGTATTATATTTCCGTATCAAATCAAATAGGAATCATATAAATCAATTTTATTAAAATATTATATATTTCTTTCTCTAATGTCAGGCCACAAACCAACAAGGGCTACAAAATTGACTAAATTATTAAGTTACGTAACACTAACAATCTTGATGTAACTATATTATTTACTGTCATACCACCTAATTACTTAATTTAAATGGAAAATAAATCATTGTAATGTATGATAAGCATGCTTTTTTTTTTCATGAATCGTTAAAACAAATATTTCACTGAGTTTTCATTACAATCTACAATAAGCATGCTTATTTTCCAATGAATTGTTAAAACAAACTTATCACAGATTTTTAAAAACAATACTGAGAACCGTCAGTAATAATTATATCAAAGTAACTTAGGTGACTGTAACTTACCATTGCAGGCTCAGGGATACTTTCAATAACAGAAGACGGCTTTTCATTAGCATTACAATATTTACTGCAAGTAGCAGGACTCTGATTTATTTTAGTTTTGGTAATATCATTGCTACCAGTATGCTGAAATAAAAAGAAGAAATAATTAAATGTATGTGTGTCTGTGTATGTGAATGTGTGTATATATATATATATTATATATATGTTATAGTAAATAGGTATTACCAGGAAAAACATATAATTCCTGAAAATTTCTGAAAATATGTGTAATTATCAACTGCAGAACTGAAAATAATGTGGTCAGAATTGGCAATGATCCATGGCGTATCTAGGCATCTTCAGAGCAAAGAGCTGTAGAAAGAATAAAAACTGCGATATTAAGAACATGACTGTTTGTTGTTTAGGAGATAACAATACAACAAAATCGACTGTTGAACTCAAGTTTGAACTGCATTTGAATTTCATCGTCTACAAGATTTAGGCTTCCTCATGAAATTCTCCATCAACCGGAGACAGAGAATGATTTACTTGCAGAAACTACATTGCCAGTTTCCTTTAAAATCAGATATTATACGTATGTGAATTTTCAGAAATTATGGACATTTCCTGTAACATACAGACAACCATACAAACACAGTCTCACATTTTCAACAGATATTACCATTAAACACATCCTTTGTTTTAAAACAGTTCAAAACAGGAGTAATTAAAAGAAAAGAGATTTCGTTTTCTCAAATATTCAATAACAAGCCACAATTTCGCTTAACTAACAGATTTGAAAATAATATGTGCAATATTAAAAAACATTTTATCAGGTACAAGATTAACTACTCCAGATTTCATTCTTTTAAAGCTGTATTGTACAGGACTACCTGAAATACCAAACGGTAAAATACTATTAAAACAAAATGAGACTAGTTGTGGATGTTTGTACAACAGGCAAAAGTACATCCTTCCACCCTTTTTGTTGTATGCCGAGTTAAATAAATTAAAATGTATTCAGTGACACGTTTTAAAATGATGGCTGTATGCTAAAATGACGTAAAGATATGAATCAGTTTCAAAATGTATTTTTTTATTTGTAAAATAATGGAAAACACATTTTTTTTTAGATTTTAAACCCCAAAATAGATTATGAAATGATGCAACATTTGTTTTTGCTTTAATTATATATAAGACACACACACACAAACACACACAATTACATTTACTGTTTTCACAAAAAAAATATAATAAAAATAAAATATTTTTAATTTGCATTCTAACCTGTACTAGCCGATCTTCTGATTGTTCAGCAATTTTATTTTGATTGTCAGAGTTTCTCTTCTGAAATTAAAGCAGAAAGCTAATAAATAAATCATCTAAATTTTTCTACGTGAAAACCTAAGAGATGTCAAGAGGACAAAGCAAAAATGTAAAATTTTAGAGGTGAAATGAAATAAAAGTAGAGTAAAGCATCTATAAACAACAATTCTTTATTTTGCTCTAAAATATAATTAAAAAATAGATTAAAATTTGTTTTGTTAAATCCATAACAGCACTGTAGTGTCTTTTCCTTCTTTAATTTAATGTCAAGAATTTACAAATTAAAAATTAAAAGCTGCCATCGTTAATAACACTCATCATCTATTATGGAACCTATCTACAGAACAATTAATTTATGTTACAGTTTTTTTCTTTTATTATTATTTTTATTATTTATTTATTTTATTTTATTTTAATTTTTTTCTGGAGTTGCATTTCTGTAGTATCTTAGATCATACCTGTAAAAAAAAAAAGATATCAATTGTTTTATCTGTACAACATAATACATATTACATATGTTAGTGGGTTTTTTTTTTTCTCACTTATACTTCTGTAGAATCTCAGATGACAAAGCAAATAAAATATAAAAAAAGGTATTTATATATTATATCAGCTGTTTTAAATTATACCTCTTCCTGTTCACTAAATTTAATGGCTTCCACTGAAATCTCTGCAATGGTGGTAACCTCTGATTTGACACTTTCACTACGCAGTTTTTCAGAACTAAAACAGCAGAAAAAGACAAAATATATGACAGACTTTATTTGTAAACAAATTAAATAAACTGAAAGCAAAGCAAGTTATTTCCATATGTGTTACCTTTCATTTTTATATCCTCATAACAATCACTATGTTTAAGTATATGATAAAAAGAAACATCTCTACGCAGAAGCTAAAGGTTGCCTCCTCTAAGCGATGCCAAGCTGCTTTCATAGGGGTGTTTTTTTTCCCTTAGTCGAGCTTGTTTTATCGTTATTTTTCTACATTTTCCAAAATAATTAATATAATGGGACAATATACAGATTCAGCTTCATCTTCATATCTGTTTATTGCGTCTGAATATTGATAACCATTGCACAAGTTTACCGTTTCAAAGTAATCCTCACTCTGACAAAACGGTAAGCTTATTATGCTTTTCTCTGTTAGTTTGCAAAATTTCATACAAATGTTAGGCAGCAGGTACTTAATATGGGTTAGAAGGACAAATTGTGTTCTCAGCAAACGATGTGGCCATACAGTGATCACTGTTGCAGTTGCAGTCTGAGACATTCAATGTTTCAGAGTCTCGTGTGTTATCAGTTATTTATTTATGCAACTGACTAATTAGGAGACATAAATGTTAATTACTGTGCAGATTTAAATATAATTTTCTTTTTGATAAAGATGCTGATTTCAAAGAAAGTTCTTAGCAAATTAGTTTCCTAACTCTGAACCAGTTTGGTGATTGGGCAATGTGATCATGTGATATCATACTAGTAACACGATTGGATGAACAGTATTTTTCTTTTACAGTCCACATGTGCTAATCTGTGCAAGTAATAATTAAATTCCACTGAGTGTTAGCAATGTGTTTAAGAATACCGTATGTCTCTATGATTAATCAAAAGCCTGATATATAAATTATGCATATTGGTTTGAAACTATGTGAGGTAGTCAAAGTCGTAATCTAGCAATCGTAAGCAACTTAAATGTTTGCTAATTTGTAATTATCACTTCCTTTTTTCTTTTTTTTTTAATTTGGCATTATCACGACTGTGCATATACGGAATAATTTAAATTTGGTTTATTGAATGGTTGCCGTTTCGTGTTATAATAATTATTTTTAAGTTTTAATTAACTTTCGGTGTGTAAAAACAGGGAAATACTAATATATTTAATATTAAGATGTCGGTACCTCTCCATTCCGACTACGAAACCACAGGCAGTCAGTTACATTGACACGTTGTCTTTGCTAAACATGGAGCATACTCGGATGTGACACTTGTTCTCCTATTTTTCATTCTTTAACATTGTTAACATCTATGTAAAATAATGGTCTGGGTATGTCCAATAACAACCCGCCATTCCTCTTTCGGCGGCGATGTATTTTTCTAAGGAACAAAAGCACGTACACCAGTCTTGTTTTCCTAATTCGTGAACAAACTCCTATTCATTTTTAGATCGGCAGCCCTAAAATGCGGACCGTTGTTCTTATGCAGAAAATAATTGTTTTTCTTTTTGTTGTAACTCTGTGCACAGAATAAAACTTTCACCTTTGATTTTGTTGTTGTTGTTATTATTATTATAATTATTATTATATGCATTTTCTATTTCTGTCTCCATGTGCTAAACAGTCTAATAAAATAAATAACTGCTTATTATGCAAATTAAAAAAAAATCATCTGCATCTGGTCAAAAATAAATATCTTTATTTGATCTACAATGAGTTCTCATCTAATAAGCCATATGCACATAGTTTTAATCTTCATGTCAAATAAATAACTGTTTATTCAGTTCTGAATTATAATACTATAAATAAAAATGAACACAAGCTGTATGCCACTAATAGGCCTAAATACTCTCTTTTGAGGCGTCAGTGACAAAACAAAAAGAAACAAAAAAATAGTTTGAATAATTTATGCCTATTTAATTTTCCTTTATCGGTATTAAAATTATTTCATATTTCTTAAAACAAGAAATAAATTAATAATATTTTTCATTTAGAATTATGTGACGTCTTTGTCTCGTAAGTTAGACTCACCTCAAATATGGCGCACCCCTTAGCTAATAAAATTGATCCGCACCTCCAGTAATACGCGAGGCGGTACATCACACTGTTTATTTAGAATGTCAGTGCACTATTGCATTATAAATTAAAATAATTCTTAAATTTATGTTATTTTCATGACTAAATATTAAAAATACCGAAGCTATTTAACCCGAAAAGATCGAAAAGGCTATTCAACCGGAAACGTACGGGCAGCTTCCTTTATTTACATATTTGTCCTATTAAATTTTTATATTAATTTTTTGTTGTTGTTGTTATTATTATTATTTTTTATCTATTTGTTTATTATTTGTACATCGTGCACCTAAAATGAACTGAAAGCATAAACGAAATCTATATTAGGCTTCCATGTCAGCAATTCATATTAATAATTAGACACATTTTATAAGAATTACATAATTGCGGACTGTATCATACTACAACATACATCAATAGTCATATATTATTATTATTATTATTATTATTATTTTATTATTATTTGTTTTATGTTCGTTATTAAACTTAATTTTGTCTCTCATATTTATCTTTATGTGACTGAGTGTAAAAAAAAAAGTGCTAATCAGAGCAAGCTATCGTGAAGCACGTCTGTGTCGGTCACGCTCTTTGACCAGCGCCGCAGGGCGCGGCTTTCTGAAAAGATCTTTCGTTCTCACGTCTATTTATTTCACGCAAAAAAAAAAAAAAATAATATATATAAAGATAATGAAAAAAAAAAATAACTGCGAAGGTCAGAAAACTATTTATAATAAGATAAATAAAACTGCTAAAATATTTCAATTAAATACAGCAGATAGATCACTTACTGGGGAATATCTAAACTAAGCAATAAATGAATATGAGTATTTAATTATCTTTGTAAACAAGTAGTACATTAACTGTCAGTTTGTTACCCCTCTTAACGGTCACACGTCACGCTCACTATGACGTTGTCTGACCTACATACAGTAGCTTAATTTATTATCTTATGAGTTCAGCTTATATAGACCGTAAACGTGGTCACTGGTTACTGAATTTAAACCTTAAACGTCTTAAATTACATCAGTATAAAACGTAGTAATTAGAAAATTAAGTGTGAACCGTTCCTTCGTCATATCAGTAATAACTAGCCGAACGGTAGTAGTGTACTAGTATTAGTCGGAGTAGTAGTAATAGTAGAAGCAAGAAGTAACAGAACTTGTCCTTGTTCTAAATAATAATGTTATATAAATATTTCTGAAAGAATCACACGTTCGTATCCATGCGTTTTTCACTTACATTTTTGTGAGAAATTTAACCAAACTACAATTTAGGTAATATTTAATAAATCATTAGATTTAAGCATAATGTTATTTACACGGGAAGTTTAAAAAAAGATAGAAAGAGAAAAGAAGATAAAAGAATTACATTCACACACACACACACACACACACACACACACACACACACACACTAAAAAACGTAGTATCAGTATAATATATTTAACCATAAGAAGTCGTCATCAAAATATGCAGGTCTCTTAGCTTTGTCTTTGTCTAGTCTCTATATAGTTTCTAAAAGGGAGTTAATAATGGTTCAGAAGCTTTGGAATAAACGATTTAATTGCTCTTGAGAGGAGATGGACGATAAGATAGAATATTGGCATTTTTATTCTTTTTTCTTTCTTTCTTTCTTGCTTTCTTTTCTTATGAATGTTTTCTTTAAATGATTTATTTATTTATCTGTTTTTCATAATCATCAGTGGAAGACAGTTTCAAATTAAAAATAATTCCTACCAACGTTTTATCCATTAGTTTCTTCATTAGGCCATTCAGATTCGAGAAAAGTATTACGCTGTTGATATTATTTTTCTTCGTGCATTGAACTTTTACTACTATTGACATTTGCAAGTCTAGGTACTCTCCCTTAACAATTTTAACCTAATTCATATAATGGATGACGTCAGGTTATCCGTAAAATCTCCATTATCTATTGGCGGATTCAACACACGCCTCCGATGTCAAAGGTAAAGGTTATGCAGCGTTTGTGACAGGTTTAATAACACCGTCTTTCTGAAACAGCTGATGATGGCTTGTCGTCATTTTTTGAAGTCCGGGTTTCTTCTAGAAATGTATGGCAAACACAGCCCGATCTTGGGATTAACTAACGTTGGCAGAATCATTCTCCACAATCGACATTTTCATTCTCAGGTAGGTAGTGTATTTTACTTTTTTAGGTTAGCAACAATGCCCAGTTTAAAAATGCGCCAAAACAATTAGTTTTTTTGCTCATCGAAGTCTTATTTATTTGGAATACGGTAAGGCATGAAAGGGAAATGTCAAAAAAAGAAAAAAAAAAAAAAAGAAAAACAAAAGCGCCTTCTAGACTTAACCAAGCCACTGTAAAAACAAACGTAGAAAAATTCTCTGATAGTAACTGAGAGGCTGTACGTTTTTAAGGTAAATAGGTACTAAGGTAGTATTACTGTTTCTGTAAATCGTTCCTTGGGCATTATTTGATTAGGTTTTTGGAAACATTCATTTTATTTATTTCTTATATTTTTTATGTTAGCAAAACAACACAAAAATATAAAAATAAAAATAAATAAATAATATAAAAGCTAAATAAATAAATAATGATATAAGGGTATTTTGAATCTTCATTTCATTTAAATGAAGCCAATACTTATTGATATAATTATATTATCAAAAATGTAATTCTTACTTATTAAATTAATTAAAATTATTATTTGATGTTAAAATAATGATAACCAAGATGTGTTTAAATGTATTGATAATTCCATAGCTAACTCTAACAATAATAACAAAACAATATGGATTTTTCAAATCAGAAAAACATAGTGTTGATATTTAATATGGCAGTATGTTATGATAATAAAAATGAAAAATTAGTTTCAGGTTATAGATAACAAATACAATTTTGCTGTTAAAAATATTGTAATGATTCAGTGAGGTATTAATTTTTATTATTTCTTAACCAGTTTCCTCTAATGATTTAGATTCCACAGTACAGTAAATTTAAAATATTGTGTTGGAGACAAAGAAAAAAGCATTATGTATAAAAATATACAATACCTAATGTTATTATGTTTAAGCCGCATGTATATTATTATTTAAAATCATATTCTGATGTTTATTAATTTTGTCAAAATACATATTTACATTGCTTATTAATAGAGGCAAAGCTTTTAATAATTTCAGTAGTATTATAATATAAAAAAATGCAATACTCAAAATACTAAATATTTAAATAAAAATTGTTAAATAGAAGACCTTTTGCACTGACAGTTAGTCATGGGAACTTCCAAATCTAAAATTGTGCAGAATATATATAGAGAGAAAAATACAGCTTCCTTTCCCTAAGAAAGTTGAGGTGAACCAGGAAAATATTTAAGTTAGGTACTGACTAGAGTTACTGATCTTTTGTGTACCGGTAATACTGAGAAGTGCAAGAGTATTATTCATCTACCAATCCCATCTTTACATCTGATACATTTACAAATGACACCCACTGTTAAAATTACAGTTATTACAGCAGAACGAAAATGCTTGTTTCACATGTAAAAAGATTTGTAATTATTTATTCATTAAAAGCCAAAATGACTCAAATCAGTATCCATTAAACAAAAGACGTGTGGTCTGCCCAAAACTATATTTTAATTGTTTTTGTTCACTGTTTCTGAAACTCATCAATAAAATACTAAAATAAAGATACTGAGATATCCTTGGTTGATCAATACAGTCTTCTCTGATGCACAGCGATCTATGGTAACAAGTTATTCAGTCCTAGTGTCTGAATTTAGGTTACCAGTCTTGCCTGGATATGGGCAAATAATAATTTTGTTTGTTTCTTAATTTTTACTTAGACACATACTGATTTTCTGTTGTTGAAAACAGTGTTCTGATTTAATATTAACAAAAATCAAACACACACACACACACACACACAGACAGACACACGCACGCACACACACGCCTAGTATGTCCATCATCTCTCTATTCTTTCATATATATCTTTTTTACACACACACACTTTCTCTCTCTCTCTGTGTGTATGTATGTATGTATGTATGTATGTATGTATGTATGTATCTATCTATCTATCTATCTATCTATCTATCTATCTATCTATCTATCTATCTATCTATATATATATAATGATTTTAGATCTGTTGAATCTAATTTTGCATAACTGTTCTGTAATAATTTATTCTTAAAGCATTTAATTGAAATCAAAAGGTCAGGTATCACTAACACTGTTAAACTGAGAACTGAAATGACAATCCTCTATTTTGTAATTTAATCAACTGACATTCTGTGTCCAAAATAAACCAACCTAAAATACACACTATTATATTCTCACTCCTTCGCTTCTATTTTTAATTTGGCTTTGACACTGATGTTTCTCAACATTTGATATTAAAAGAAAATGTCTCACAGCCCAAATATATTCTTTCGGTTTGCTGTTTTTATTTATTTTTTTTATTTTCTTTCTTGTTACTACTATCATCATTATTATCTTCATTAGTATTATTAAATTATTACTAAGATTATCATTGTTATCATCATCATCATCATTATTAATGGGGCTTTTTTTTTTTTTTATCCAGCGAAACTGTTATTCTAAATTTGGATTTCTTTTTGACATTGATGGGGTCATTGTCAGAGGAAAACGCATTCTTCCATCTGCCAAGGAAGCATTTGCCGTTTTGACAGACAGATATGGCAAGTTCAGGGTTCCTTGTCTTTTTGTCACTAACGCAGGGAACACACTGAGACAAAACAAGGCTCTGCAGTTATCTGAATGGCTGGGCATTAAGGTGAGAACAGTTTGAATTTTTATTATTAGAAACTGATACTTTTTATTTATCGCGGATGCTAAATTAGGAAGGCAAAAGAAGTTTTGGTAAGTATTGATCCAAATGTGCTAGAAGTGACTACAAACAGATAATGACAGAGTATGAGTCAGATGCAGATGTTAGTTAACAAGAATATGTAAGTAAAAAGTTGAGTTTTATAATAATCTCAAGTTCTATCAACAACATAGCAAGTAAAATCTCTACTTGAGATGGGAACAAAATTGATCATAAGCTGTTTTAAAAATAGGACTGTGGTGGAATGGTAAGATTAAATGAAATAATAATGAAGTTGCATACATGTGGATGTATGCAGTCTTCAAAAAAACAAAACAAAAAAAACCCACATCAAAGTTGACTGGTATTAGAAAAATGAAAGACACCTGAGACTGGTTATTAACAAAACTGACAAGAGACATTGCAAGTTGTTGAAACCAGTCTAGGACCATTTGATGATCAGTGGATACAACTAAATAATTACTGGAAGTTAATCAATATAATTAAAAACAAGTACCAGAACTATTAAAAGAAATTTACCTCCTGCAGATGAATATGTTTCTGTTTTCCTCTAACCTGTAAAACTTTGAATGCAGTTTTAAGTGTACCCTGCAGTGAAAAGACTGTACAAGAAATATTCTCTTAAATCATATGCATTCAATTCATGTTCATATGTGTGTGTATGTGTGTTTGTCCATATATTAATATATGCATTCAGTTCTGAAATACAGAAATAAAATTGTGTCTAAATATAACTTTTATACAGTGTTTTATATCATGCTATGATTACAGGTGATTGTAATTACAGTTAATAATAGATATTTTTTTTATGTTTTTAATGTCAAATGGCTGGCATAAGCAACTAACTAATTGATATTACATTTTGAAAAGAAATATAAAATTTTACTAAAATTCATCATTGTTTTTTACTTTAGTGCTATAGATAATATCTGGTTAACACATAAATCGTTGGATAACTGGTAATCTTGAACATTAGGTCTGCCTCTTGTTAGCAGGTTTTACTCAGTATTTTTTAATGATTATTTTCATTTTACTCTTAGTGCAGATATATATATAAAAAAAAAGGATGTAATGAATAAAAAAAAAATGATATCTCAGTATTAATCTTGATTAATTAGGGTTGACCTAAACTTGACGATTACTGGAAAATTAATTAACTTTCTGTCTGAAATTTTGAATCAGAAATTTATATATTTATATAATATCTCTTAAAAAAATGTTAATTCACTTAATAACTGAGATATTTAAATGTTTATTATTATCACAAATAGTTTGACTAACAGACCGTTTCTGATCTTTTAAGTTAAAAAAACAACAACAAATGACAAGGGACATTAATTTTCATCTGGGTCCAGCAAATGGCTTCTTCTTCTTCTTCTTCTTCTTCTTCTTCTTCATGTTTATGCTTACATTTGTTATTTTTAACTATCACAAGGTCTCTCAGGACCAGGTCGTAATGTCTCACAGTCCAGTGAAGATGTTCACTCAGTTCCATGACAAACATGTCCTTGTGTCCGGCCAGGGGCCAGTTGAGGAGATAGCCGAATGTCTTGGCTTCCAGCACGTCATCACAGTGGAACAACTGAGACAAGTGTACACCAACCTTGACATGGTTGATCACACCCGCAGAATTTCAGCAGTAAGTTTCGCCACATCCTTTGTTCCTTCTCATTCAATTTTATTATATTTTCGTTTTTTTTTTTTTTTTTTTATGATTTTTTTTTTTTTTTTTTTTTTTTTTTTTTCAAGGCTTGTTGACCTGAAAGTATTATTTGTGAAATTATATCGACTGATACAAAATCCTTGATTTTTATGATAATAGGTTGTTTTGGGGAAAAGATTAAATTTTTTTATTTATTTTTTTTTTATTTTGGCTGTAATCCAGGTGATTCATAAAGGTGATAACTTTTTACATGGATACACAGTTACTTTGTCCAGTTTTCTAACAATACTGTAATGTTGTGTACTAAACATGCAGTGAATACATTTTTGTAGGATGTTTATGTTATTCTAAACTTCCCTGTTCTAAATAAGAAAATACATACTGTAGCAAATTATACTATTTTTCTGGAAACACTATATACACTATAAAACATTATATACCGATTGCATTTTTATTTACTCATTTTATAGTAAGACTGACTTTTTTTTACTAATTATTTATTTACGTAATTTAATTTTGATTTTTATTGTCTTTTAATAACAAATTATAGCAAATTAGTAATTTATAATTAATTTTGTTTCCGTTACACTTACAAAACACTGACTTAATCTGAATGTTTTTTTTTAACATGTTGTTGCTAATACTAATGGAATAATTTATAATTTGTTATTTAATGAAATTCTAATGAAAAGGAGATTAACCGAGAGTTCAATGTTATATATGTGTGTGTGTGTGTGTGTGTGTGTGTGTGTGTGTGTGTATATATATTTTTTATTATTTTTCTTTCTTTGCAGCCTTGTGCCTTTGAAAAGTACTTTCCAAGAATAGAGGGTAAGATTTCTGATTTCTATACTCTTTTTGAATGCAGTTATTTTCTCAGAATATATCTTGTTTCTAAACTCATAATGCTTATGAATAATTACTGATAGCTAAATGTAATTTTACAACAACATAAATGTTGTAATATTTGTCACTACTGTGTATGCAGGTACACAGTTTATGCTAAACCATCAAATCTGGACCATGTTTCACGCTGTTAAATGTAGTTTTCAAGGTCACCTGTACATCAAGTCAGATTATTTTGTTATTACTTGTCATGTTTTGAAGTAAACTTCAGTATTTTTTTTTTATTCACTGTCTTTGCAGTAATGTTTAAAAAATAATAATTGATAATTATGTTAGTAATAAATTTCTGTTATTGTGTTACTTCAGTTAGGTTTTTTTTTTTTTTTTTTTCTTGGAGCCATGTCAATTTAAAAAATCCTCTATACCACACACACACACACACACACACACACACACACACACACAATGATTTTTTTACTTTATATCTGAACTTCATACAAAAACTCTTCATTAAAATTAAGAGAAAACTAATTCCAACAGATTTAAGATCATGTCAGTATTACAATGTCAGAGACTCCTGTAGTAAATAATTTGTTTAAATTAATCTGCTCTGCTGTTTCAGCTGTGATACTGTTTGGAGAACCGGTCAGATGGGAGACCAATCTGCAGCTGATAATAGATGTTCTGATGACAGACGGGAAGCCCTCTGCCCCTCCGAAACAAACTGTGTACCCACATCTACCTATCATAGCATGCAATATGGATCTCTTGTGGATGGCCGAAGCTCCCCTTCCAAGGTAAAAATGTTTTTAATTTCAACTGCATATGTGAGCTTAAATTAATATGCAAGTAACAGAAATGAACTGATAAGATGTGGAAAATAACTAAAAAGAAAAATGTATTTAAAGAGTTTTATTTAATAATATGTGTATGGTTAGTTTTGATTGTAATTAGGTATGCATATGTGAGTATGTGAGGGGATGTGTGTGTGTGTTTGTGTGTGTGTGTGTGTGTGTGTGTGTGTGTGTGTGTGTGTGTGTGTGCTTGCATGTGTTTGATTTTGATGGATGTTTAATACATAGTTGTTGTTTTTTTTAACTCTTTTGCTAGTTGTTACATCCATGCAATAACATAATACTCAACATCAACCTTAGGTATGGCTGCTATGTGATTACATTTTTTATTATCTGTGTTAACTTACTCTTTCTGCTGTATTACATGTGGAAGAGGGCATCGTAACATTCTGCTATCAGTTGTTAGTGTTTAGTGTGGCAAAACTGTTATATATCTCCAGTCAGAATACAAATTGTTTGTTTTTAATGACAGTTCATTAGAAAAGGTTAGCACTGATGAAGAAGATGGTTGTCAATTTTCAATCAATATTTTTTCTATTTTGTTTTTTTCTTGACATTAAAGTTAAAGGGGTTGATGGTATAAAGAGGTACATTAAGTTGAAGAGGATGATTATCAGTATGAAAAAAATACTTTAAAAAAAAAATAAATTTTAATGTCATGTTAAAGGGATTAAGCGAATAAAAAAAAATGTTGATTTCATTACTATTGTAATTTATTTGTACATAACCTTTACTGAAGTATGATTCCTGTATACTAGCATTTAGTACCTTATGTTTTTTTGTTGTTTTTTTTGTCTGTTTATTTTGTTTGTTTCTGAGGGATATTGATTTATTGTCATCATACACTATCTACCATGAACTTCAAAGCTCTGAAATCCATTTTACCACACAGAAAACACATTTTAATCACAACACCCAATTGATACAACCTCCTGTCTCTTAAAATGTATCATCAGTCATTAGCAACCATCATGATTATAAAGGTTTTTAGATCAGTTTTGTCATTATCTTTCTAGTAATGGACATTGAAATCATCTCATTATCAGTTTGCCGCAAATGTGTCTTTGAAAGAAAGTTTTCTACATCACCGAAAGTGTCAAATTTATTCTTAAAGTATGTTTGAAGTGCATGTGTATTCAAATTTTTTAAATGATTTTAAAAATGGAGGATAGCAGTAAACATTTCTTCTGAATTTAAAATGTGCAAAGCCACAGTAATTTTGAGTTAAAAAATTAACAATATCGAGGAATACAGTTGCAAGCGGGTTAGTTAATAATCTTTACTGGTATATTTAGTGGGGTGTTTTCAGGTTTTCTTAGAATATAACTAAAATTTGTATCAGTCAAAGATCTCAGGAGTTATTCATCTGTACCATCTTTGTAAAGATGTGTGTGTGTGTGTCACTGGGTGGCTAGTTTTTGTATTGCTACTTAAACAAAGAGACAGAAGTACATTTCAACAGATGAATTTTAAAATATTCAAGAAGAGTTGGAGTGTAAACTGTTGTCAGGAGACAGTCATTTTTTTTTTCTTTCTACTTCCTGCATTGTCAGATGATTTTTAGCTGTAGAGGATGTCAGCACAAAAATAATTAATTAGTTAGTGTCTTGAAAACCTCATGTATGCAGAACAATGTAAATATACTTAAATTTGTAATTTAATTTGATAATTTGTTCTGTTGATAAAGAATGAAGATTTGTTTTAATTTCCATTTTATATAAACCATTATTATATTTTTGTTTTTGCTTCCTGTTTATTTGGGGGTTTTTTTGTGTATATTTTTTTTATATATATTTTTTTTTTTATCTAAGAAAAGGGTTTATGGTTATTTTTTTATTCTGCCCCTAGGCATCTATTATTTACATGAAAGTCAGAAAAACAAACAACAAAATACAGTAAAATTTATATAAATTTTAAAATATAAAACTTATTTCAATATGTATACATAGCTGTGCTTAATGAAACAGGATTTCTCTAACACTGAAAACAATCTGGACTTTACTAATTAATCTGTTTTTGTGTTATTTCATTTATTATTCATCTACCCACCCCCACATGCATCCCTCACTCTTTCTCTCTCCATTCCATCACTGCTGGTCTTTTGCCAAACTGCAATACTTTGCACATGAACCTGGAATTTATTAAATCAAATTAAGAAACCTCACACCTATATATATATATCCATTTTAGAGTGGTTTCTGCTCTTCTGGAATATTCTAGAAAAATTATTATAATTTACTCCTAGTTTCCTCTAGAAGATACTGTAAGCAAAATAAACAACAAATATTTAATAGTTATTAATTGTGTATAGAGTAGCACATAAAAATAATTTTATTCTTTTAATTTTAATTTAATTTTATTATTTCATTAATAATATGCAACAGAGGAAACTTACCCCCGTTTTATGGCTACTTTTATCACATCTAAGCAAGACATCTTTTTAATGTTTTTTCCCATAGACATAGCAACACATCAAAACCAGAATATTACATTGATAGTCATGTGAATTGCATCAATAGACATACCAAAGTGGGCTGAACTGAAAATCTTTAGATTTATATTCTGTCTCTGGTTAGTTTTGCAATACGAAGGACTGGCCCAAATATGTACTCTGAGGAGAATTGATCTATTGATCTGTCGTGTCTCAGACCACACACAAATCACTGAAATAAAATCAATGAAAATGTGACACACACTGAAGATTACTGATGACTGTTGGTTATTTAACTTGGTGTCTCACTCACTTGATGAAATGATTTCTATCAATTAAATTTGATTTTTAGCATTTTTAAAATATGTCTAGCTATCTATCGATCTTACGATCTATCTATCTATAAATTTACAACATGAGATAAAAAAAAAATAATTTTAAAGAAGAAAAGAATGAAACAAACACAAGAAAAACACTGTTTAAAAATTAAAAAAAACTAAGAAAAAAGAATAAAACTAGTAAAAGGTATGAGGAAAAACAAATACACAAGCCTTTAAATTCCTCTCTATTATTATTATTTTTTTATTCATGTGTTTGTTCATGCATTAACTCTGTCACAATAATCCTCTATGAAAGGAAAACATTTCTTTTATAAGGCTGCTTTATATTACAAACATATTGCTAACATTTAAGCTTAATATTCCTAAGAATTGTTAAGGAATAGAAATATTAACTGTATTTCCCAATAACTTCTTTTTCAGAGCAAACTATCATTTAATTTAAATATACGTAATAATATCTGAATAAGAAATAAAGATATTAGATTGATGTGTGTGCATATGCACATGTGCACACACACACACACACACACACAACACACATGACAAAGAATATATATAAATAAACCACAACAATTCACAATCTGCAAATTATTATTATCATTTTTAATCTTTTATATTAGTGTCTCACAATAATTAACTGGTTCTATAACCTGACTTAATCTATTGATAAATGTTAATTAGATGTTAACTGCATTGCAGATAAAATGTTAGTTAAAACGGAGGTCAGACAGAATATTAACAGACATTGTGAAATTCTTGTTGATAAGAATGTGGCAGTTTCTCAGACTGACCCACACTCAGCTGTTTGGCCAAATATTGATCACTTCGCAGATCAGAAAGTACAAATCTGTTATCCTTTGATTATATTCAATACCATTCTCCTTATTTTTCTCAACTGTGTACATAATCCAACATTATCAATAATAATCATTTTAATAAATCTTCTATTTTTAATAATTCTGTTTTAATAAAGATGTATGTCTGTATGTGATAATAATAAACCAGAGTAGTAATATTTCATCATCCTTTTTTTCTTTCTTTTTTTTGGGCTAGAGATGGTAAATATATATATATATATAGGTCTCGTGTGGTTTTGACCTGAATACAGTCTATGTGACTGACAGGGAAATGTGTGTTTGTGTCTGTCTTTCTGGGTCACAAACAAAGTGTTTTTGGTGTGGTAATAGCAAGACTTTCCAAAGCTTTTGTAACTGAGATGTATGTTTACTGTTAGTCACCGGTTTATTTTCTCTTTTTTTTTAAAACCTTTTTATATTTGTTTATTATTATGTTTGAAAAAAAAAAAAAGAAAAAAGTTTGACATTTGTTATGATAAACAAAATATATATATATTGATTAAATGTAAATAAAAACACACCCCTTTTTTTGTATCTAAAGGTTATTTTTATGGATAAAATGATAATTTAAATACAATAAAAAAGAATATGTTGTTATAATAGTTAATATTTTAGTGTTAACAATAACAGACACACACACATCCAGACACACACCATATATAAGGTGTGTCAGTGCCTTAGAATTTCTTAACAATAGACAAATTCTGATTTATGTAAACATGCATACTGGTGTGTGTGTGTTTATATAACACAGTCAGCAATGATGACAAAGGAATGTGTCTTGTTAATTTTAACAATATATTTACAAACTGTTTAAAAAAACAAAGAACATATTTTGGAATTCAAATAATGTATATGTGTGAAGTTCAATGATCTCTTATCATTCCATTTATAGAAGTTTTATCTGCCGTTTTCCCTAAGAATATACTGTCACGTTTTAAAAAGTTCTGAGAAAAGATAATTTATCTTAAAGTTCAGCTGTTCAAATTTTTATTGGAATGGTTAGTATATGCAACATGTAATATTCAGTGAACCTTTTTAATTTCTTTAATAATTTCTTGTATTAATGACAATAGTATGCAGTTCTGAAAATATTGTTTTTAAAATTTAAACACCTGCCTTTAAAGTGTAACTAAAATGAAGGTAATATAAATATGTAATTTGTAACAAATATGTTAATGATGAAAATATACAGTTTTTAGTAAACATTGTATTGTGAGATATATTGTATTATCCTCTGAAACTGAATATCTTTTAAGGAAACGTAGATATGAAATTGAATATCTTTTGAGGAAATGCAGATACTGGACATAATATACACGACATAATTTCAGCAACAAGTTTAAAATATCATTTTTAATCCCTCTCAAAAAATATATTTAGCTGAAAATAATGTGCTCTATATGTAAATCTAATTTAATTTTATATTTAATTTTAAATTTTTTTTTTTTTTTTATTTCAATGCAGGTAATATTAGACAGTATAATTTTAATAATGCAGCTAACATACACTGTATAATTTTAATAACATTAACAAAACTTTTTATGTAGCATTTTCCATCTGCAGTGTATTGTCTTACAATAGAAAATAATGTGCTGTCCAGTTAAAAAGAAATCTTATTTACTCTTTGATGTTTTAGATTCTCTACTGCAGATGATGAGAGATGTAATTAATGATGAAAGAATGTCTGTTATTTTAATAACGTGTTGTTGTTCAGCAAACAAGCCTTGTTTTAAAGTTTTCTTTAATAATATTTATTTGTACTATGATACAAATGAACAGTGGACTTTAGTTACTTTAATACTACTTTCAGTATATCATTTTCCATAAGCATTATATTGTATTACAAATTAAAAAAAAAATGTTGTAACTATAAAAGAAAACTATTTAAAGTTTTACCTTTTAGATATTTTTTTTTTGTAGATGATTATACAGGTGTATATGGTGTATACAGGTGTATATGGTGTATACAGGTATATATGGTAATGGATATTGGTAATTGTTAACATTAATTTTAATGTGTCATTAAGCATGTATTGCATTGGTGGAACTGGTAATAACGTGATGCTGAGAATCAAGCAGTCGTAGACTTGTAGTCTAGGTCTAAGAATCTCTGGAGCAGGTAGCTGCTGGTAGCTGGTGATTGTGGGTTAATTAATGTGAGGTATGCAGTGCAAGAAGAGTTTGTTGTTCTTGCAGTTAAAATTTCTGCAGATGTTTGTTGTTAAGAGTTTCAGGGAAAGATTGAAGGAAGCTACTACTAGTCTGAAAATTGATTTCTGCCTTGTTTTGTGCTTTTTTTTTTTTTTTAAAGATCTGATTTTTGTAAATAAACAGATTTTAATTTCTTTTTTTTTTTGTTTGTTTGTTTGTTTGTTTGTTTATTTATTTATTATTTGCCTGACATTTATTATTATTACTACTACAACTCCTTCTACTACTGCTACTATCATCATCATCATAATTTATTAAAAAAAAAAAAAAAAAAAAAAAATGGTTTTATTATTTATCTTCTTCTTATTATTTTTATTATTATTTTTTATTATTTTTTTTTATTTTGCTTACTGTGTTGAGTCATTATTACTATGCAGTATTTCAGGTGGTTGCTATTTTTTACAATATGAAGTGGTTATTGTCATGCTTGGTTAGTATCACAAACATTACCTTGTATTCTAATTTATCTACTTATAGACATACTTATATGTTCATAAATTCATTAATCTCAAACAAAAAAAAATTGTTTGAATACTGAAATAAGTCTGGGCTGAATTTTATTAAGCTGACTTACTTGAAAATTAATAATGAAACTATTATTAGGAGATCATAAATGTATAACACAAACACACCCACACACACATACACACTATACACACACAACACATATTCAAACACAAATACACACACACACATAAATATATACATACGTACAAACATACAGACACAAATACATGGACATATAAACACTCGTATACACACACACACACACACACACACAGACACACACACATCAAGACAATAGTGGCTACATATGCTATAACAGATAATTATGGGATTGAAGGAAATTTTGGCCTGTGTTTGTACATGACAGATGAAAGATGTTGACTGAACCAGCACATTATTTTATTAATTGTTATACTAATGTTCCTTTTATAAAAAATATCCAGTCTCCATTTTATCTGATTATTTTCAGTACACCCATCCAGTACAGTCAATGAAACTGTACATATTAAACAATTTATATTAAAAATATATCTAGAGTCGATAAAATCTCTATTAAAAATAATAATAATGGAAGCAGGGCTTATGGTTCTGTTGTGTGCTTACAATGGTCTGTAACTAAATAATTAAGTATTTACAACACACAAGCAGTGTTGTTAATGGGAGTGGTAAAACAGTGTTGGAAATGTATGTCACCAATGTCTCATCAGTGCATTTGGAATTGTTACATTATAATAACAAAATATAATCAATATAATCGTAGCATCATTGTTTTAATTCACTGTTTTAGCATATTTTGTATTTGAAGACTGCTTGAGTTTATGTTTTAAGTTGCATAGAAAGAAAGAATGAGATATAAAAAGGAAATGCAATGTGAAACATGTGTTAATTACTGTTTTATATCACTTTGTTTCTTAATCCATTGAAATTATTTATAATATCTTCATTTGTGAGAAAAATTTAAGTTCAACATTAAGCATAAATATTTAAGGTATTATTATTATTATTATTATTATTATTATTATTATAATTAACTACTAGTTTTATGATTGTATCTACTGATACTGTTATTACTAGAACTACTACTTCTACTACTGCTACTACTACTACTGTTGTTATTATTATTATTATTATTATTATTATTATTAGCCCTGTAAGTTTATTACAGTTTAAAATAAATATTTACATGCATCCACATAAATATTTTATATGAGAGAATATATTATGAAAGTTATATTTAGTACAAAAAGATCAAGATGGTAATAAAGAATAAATAAATCTAATATCTTGTTTATCTGGTTGCGAAAACAGTGATTCCTTTATGTGCCGTACGTCTGTGAGAAATGCAGTGCACATGCACTAAATGAATAATTTGTTAACTGTTGATTTGATCAATTCACACCACGCAGATTTGGAAATCAGCTAAGACAGACAGACAGACAAATGGAATCTAGATTTACAGTGAAAAAATACTGCTGAACATTAATATAATTTTTGGTTAATTTTCTTTAGAGATAGTAAATTCCTGTTTTTTTTTTTTTTCTTTATTTTTGGGGGTTGTTGTTGTTGTTATTTTGTGGGGTTGTGCTTTTTTTCCATAAAACAAATTGGTGAAATAATAGTAAAAATGATATTTTAATAATAATGATAGTTTATCATGATGATGACAATAATAGCAAAATAACAAATATAATAATAATAATACGTTTTAGTATCAACAGTAGTAGTAGTAGCAGTAGTAATAGTAATAGTAATAGTAGTACTACTACCAATAATAATAATATTAATAATAACAAAATTCAGACTGGCATACAAGAGAGTTTCAGAAAGGAGAATAATGACCATTTTGATCAAACTATCTCAAAAAACTTTTTTTTTTTTGCCCTTGGGATAAAATATCATAAAATTCTCTCTCTGAGCTGGTGTCCAGGGTGAATGACCTTCAGCTGTAAAGATTTTCTAGGTCACAATGTACTTTAAACAAAAATAAGATTTCTTCTCAAATCTCAAGCACGACATTGATTTTTTTTTTTTTATCGCTGCAGAATTCTATATTTTTATTCTCTTTTCTTTTTGTAATCGATAACTTCAGTTTTCTAATTCAGCGAGGTCAATGTTTGATAATAGAATTTGATGTTGATATAGATAAGTTAATCTGGTTTCTCCTTATAGCCGCCAAAAAGTCAAAAGCCTGCCCTTGTTAAATTATATCACAAAAGCAAACCAGATAAACTTTTATTATATGTCTGACAGTTGTTAAATTACAGTAAAAGCAGATTTTATTAAATTCATTTTATTTTATTTACTTATCTGTATTTAATTATGTTAATAAAAATAAATTAAAATTTACAGAAATTTTTCTTACATATTTTGTGGAGAATTTTGAAAAATGTTTTAAAATGATTAAACAAACAATTTCTTTCTATTATGGATGAACCACGATAAAAAAAAAAAATTAAACAAAAAAAATTCAAATGAAATTTATGTGTAAGTATAAACAATTATTGACAGAGTGTACTTTTTAATTATAAAGAGCATCTGTTGCATTTCATGTTATTGAATATACATGCATAATACACGTAATAATTTACTTCGGTCAGAGAAAACAGCTGCAATATCACAGTATTTTTCATATAAAATTTCGCTTAGAAAAGACAGCTACATTGATAAAGCAAGACATAATGTGTTGTTGGAATGTGAAATTATGTACTTCATTTTTTGGCAGAATCATGTAGCTTACTGGTTTATATATTATGTGTTTAACAGATATAACATTTAACATCACTGTATTTTTCATATGAATTTTTCCTCAGAAAAGACAGCTATTTTGATACAGTCTGGTTGGAACATGAAATTGTGTACTTCGTTTTTAGGGAAAATCATGCTACTGTCATTGGACATGATGTTTGATAATTATGAAAACATCAATATATTTTGCATATGAGTAATTTTTTTTTTCCTTAGAAAAGACAGCTTCTTTGATAACGATAGACTTAATGTCTGGTTGGAATGTGAAATTAGGTACATAATTTTTTAAGAATAAAAGAAACATGTTGCAATACCATTTGAATTCTTGATTTCAAATATAGTTATTTTGACAAAACTTAACTTAATGTCTGCATCACTGTATTTTTTATATGAATTTTTTCCTTAAAAAAGACAGCTTTTTTTTTTATAAAAGATAAATTTAATTGCTCAGTTGGGATGTGAAATTAGGTATATCATTTTTAATGACAATCATGCTACTACCATTTGATTTGATCTTTGATAGATATAACAGTTATCATCACTATATTTTTGTATATAAAGTTTTCCTAAAAAAAGACAGCTACTTTGATAAAGCAATACTTGACATCTGGTTGGAATCTGAAATAATTTTTATGGAGTATCATGTTGCTACTATTTTGTTGTTTCTGTATACACACTTTGGTTGTAAAAAGTGTTCACTGGATTTCATTCAGCTGGCAGTAAAGTTGTTAGTTCAAACCTGTCTGCTGCACTCACTGATATTTTCAGTATGGCTGACACAGAAGAAAAAAAAAATGGCTGCAGAAATGAGAAAAAATTTATCACTATATTTATATTTTTAATGTATTTAAACTTTTTGAATTTAAATTTTAAAAAAAAAACTTATTATTAAATTTAAAAAAAAAAAATTATTTATTTTATTTTTTATTTATTTATTTATTTATTTTTTTGACATTTTGCTATGAGATTAAAAATGTTCAGTTAATCATTTATGCATGATTTCAAAAATATGCTAAACACTTCTCTGAGCTGTGCATGTTGTCTGCTAAACAAAATGGCAATGAAATGATGAGTTCTGCAGAAGGTGAGATTATTTTTAATGATATCTGGGTTAAAAGTTCATGTTTAAGTGCAGTAACGTGATAATGATTTCTGCATAATCTTTAAACATATAAAGGTTTTTTTGAAAGTCAAATTTTTTTTTTTTTTTTTCCTTTTGATTCAATTATTACACAGAATAATTTATGAAAATATAAAAAAAATTCTTTTTTCTTTCTTTCTTTTTTTTTTTTTTTTTCTTTATAAAACTTCCTGAGTGTCTTTGAATTATTAAAATAAAGAGAATGTTTTTTAATTTTTTTAATTTTGAAAAAATACTTAGCTATTGTAGTCGTCTTGTTAGTTATTATTATTATTAATATTTTGTTATTATTGTTGTTGTTGCTGATTCTTAAACTAGATATGAAAATAAGAAAATGAGCTAGAAATGTATTACAGAGAGAGAGAGAGAGAGAGAGAGAGAGAGAGAGAGAGAGAGAGAGAGAGAGAGAGAGAGAGAGAGAGAGAGAGAGAGAGAGAGATGTACCTCATTTCATTTTGAAAACTATTTGACTGCATTGTTTCTGAAATCCTGGATCAGAGCCTACAGTTGTGTCATTGTGAAAATATTTTTGTCTGTTCACTGTTTTTGTTTGTACATGTTTTATGTACTAACTTCCTTCTATCCTGCATTCCGTTTAGTTGCCATGTTCCCTAAATTCTGAATTCACATAAAAAGTATTTTACCAAACCATTTTATTTAAACATAAACTCTTGAAGTCACATTTCAAACCTACAATGGGTGCTAAATATTGTTGAATACAAAAAAAACAAAAGAAAACAAGTAAGAAATCAAGCCGTCTATTTTTCTCAGAATAATAAAATGTAATCAATAAAACAAAGAAATAAAAATTAAATTAAAAAGCAAAAAAAAAAAAAAAAAAAAAAAAAAGATAAACATTTGAAAAAATAAAGAAGAAAATTACGTTTGTTGGAAACCTGCCAATATACTTCATGCATACTGATTTTTTATGTTTATTATTATTAAGTATTTTTTTTTCTGTGTGTGTGTGTTGTGTGTGTGTGTGTGATAATAATTTTTTTTTTTTTCCTTACAGATTTGGTCATGGATGTTTTCTGAACTGTCTAGAAAGTTTGTATCTGGTGAGCATAATTTTTATTAGTAGTAGTTTTTAAATACATTTTAAACAAAATTAATAATGATTAGAACTTATTTAAAATGTAACATGGATATTGGTGCCTATTTTAATTTAAGTAATCTATTTCAATTAATTTCAGTTTTTTTTTATTTTTTTTACAAAAAAAAGAGAGATTATATTATGATAAAAGCTATAATTTCAAATGTGGCTAAATATTTTAAATAAACAATGCTTAAAAATGCCAACCACAGAGTATATACTATTGTAAGACCTTTTCATATGTTTGGGTTACTACCAAAATTACAGGATATGAGAAGTTCTGCTTTTTAGCATTATGGGAATTGTCTATATATTAATTTAGCCATACATGTTATATATATATATATATATTTATTTATTTATCTATTATAAATAGAACCCAACAACTCTTATAAAAGGCCAAGTATAATTTTATTATACACATAGAGGTTATAAAACATTTTTTTTTTCCAAGTATATAGAAAGGGGAAAACATCTGTAGTATAAAATTGAGCTTACACAAATATATTTGTTATCAATAAAACAGTATATAATTGTATTTGTTATCAATAAAACAGTTCTCATAAAATGCCAAGTGTGATTATGGGAACTGCCTCTGTGTTAATCTGACCCACTCACTGGCTATTGACCAGAGTCAATTAGACTATATGTATTTGTATAACTTAGCAAACACCTTTTGTCTGTCATTACCCTTTATTGTAATTTTTTTAATTTTTTTAAAATCATTTTGCTGTTTATCAGTTGTAGTCAAATGCCAGTCAATATTACTGGTTTTGTGTTTTTTAATGTTTGTTGTCATTGTAATTGTTATTGTTTTGCAGATGAGGGGGGGGTAAAATGGAAAGAAAAGAAAAAAAAGAATGTCATTTTATGATGTAAAACATTAAAAAAAAAAAAATGTCATATTCTCAGTGCCATACAGAAAGTTTGTTAGGGGAATTCATTATCAAAAACTGTTTCAGAAAACAGTTGATTTTTAATTCAAAATATTCTGTAATGTTAATTAACCCATATTAAATAACCACCTATCCTAAGAGTCTTAAAATATGTATTTTCTAATATCATCATACACAGTATATAAATCAGTGATTCTTAATAGGGTAGCAATATCCTCTTAAGGTGCTATATACATATATATATATATATATATATATATATATACACACACACACACACACACATATAGACAGCTATATATTTAAACATATAAGTGCTCTAACTTCATTGTGTAATACACCATACTTCTTTGAACTGTATAAAGTTCAATTTAGAAGGCACTGACCTTCAGATTTATTTGAAAATTTATTTGTGACTGCTTCGCATGGGTTTGACAATCAGTTTAGAAAAATAAATAAATAAATAAATAAATAAATAAATCAAACAAACAAACAAATAAAAATTTCAAATCAATTTTGCTTATTTGTTTCTTTGAAAATTCTGAAACATTTTTTTTTCATTATTTTTCTACAATTATTAAATATCTTAATCCTAATTTTGGGTCAGAATGTTTGGCCTGTCAAGAAAATGAGATTAAGCTGATTAAGATTAACAGACTTGCACTAAATCATTTATATCACACTTTTATATACAAGTAAATAATTGTAAAAGAAGCATTTATTATACTGGGTTAATTAATAATAATTGTAAAAGAAATAACCTTAAAAATTAGGAGTCATTTTCTGTGAATTATAATACAAAACTTCTGGATATTTATTATCAAATCCAGAAAATAATATTTTCCAAATGTTTAAAATGATATTTCTTCATTATCATAAATGATCTAAAAGTATTTTAAAACAAATTTTCCACTGTCATTTTTTGCTGTCAAAGGTTACTGTAAATTTTCCATTAAAGTCTTGTCATATAAATAAAAAAAAGATCACATGTTAAAAAAAGTAATTCTTAAAATAAATCAAATGATTTTTGGCTTTGCTCAGTAATATTATTTAAAATTTTCCAGCTCTCAATTATTATTTTCTTAAATATTTTATTGAAAGTTTAAGTTTCATATAGTAACAGCATTTAAAATTACATTAATAGTTAAATAATATTTCAGAAACTGAAATTAAAGAATGAAGCAGATTATTATTATTTTATTTTTTATTTTTTATTTTTTTATTTTTTATTTTTTACTTTTTACTTTTTACTTTTTTATATTGTTTATAATGGTACAGATGTTTAACTAACAAGACACAATTTAAATAGCTTAAATTTGTTTTTTAATACCTTACTACTCTTTTCATGTTTTTATTAGTATTTTTCTTATAAATTTTCAGAAAATAACTGGGTATGAATTAAAATACACAGCACTTATAGGTAAACCGAGTGAAATTACTTACCACCATGCAGATCACTTGTTGAGGCAACAAGCTTCACAGATGGGAATAAACGGCATCAAGACAATATACTGTATAGGGTGAGTGTTTGATCATTGTATAGTAGTAATGTTTATTATTTAAATAGCATCAAGACAATATATTGTATAGGGTGAGTGTTTGATCATTATGTAGTAGTAATGTTTATTATTTAAATAGCATCAAGACAATATATTGTATAGGGTGAGTGTTTGATCATTATGTAGTAGTAATGTTTATTATTTAAATAGCATTAAGACAATATATTGTATAGGGTGAGTGTTTGATCATTATGTAGTAGTAATGTTTATTATTTAAATAGCATCAAGACAATATATTGTATAGGGTGAGTGTTTGATCATTATGTAGTAGTAATGTTTATTATTTAAATAGCATCAAGACAATATATTGTATAGGGTGAGTGTTTGATCATTTCCATTTAGTAGTAGTAATGTTTATTATTTAAATAGCATTAAGACAATATACTGTATAGGGTGAGTGTTTGATCATTATGTAGTAGTAATGTTTATTATTTAAATAGCATCAAGACAATATATTGTATAGGGTGAGTGTTTGATCATTATGTAGTAGTAATCATTATTATTTAAATAGCATTAAGACATTATATTGTATAGGGTGAGTGTTTGATCATTATGTAGTAGTAATGTTTATTATTTAAATAGCATCAAGACAATATACTGTATAGGGTAAGGGTTTCACTACCATATTATCATCATCATTATATAGTAGTAATATTTATTTATTTAAACAGCATTAAGACAATATATTATATAGGGTAAATGTTCCACAAGCATGTTAATATTAATATTAATAATAATATTGTTATTATTATTATTATTATATAGTAGTACATTTACTTATTTAAATAGCATCAAGACAATATATTGTATAGGGTAAGTGTTTCACTACCATATTATTATTATTATTACAATTATTAGTAGTAATGTTTACTTATTTAAATGGCATTAAGGCAGTATATTGTATATGGTAAGTGTTAACTAAGTTATTATTATTATAATGTTTATTTATTAAAATGGCATTAAGACAATATATTGCATAGAGTGAGTGTTTAACTATAACTTATTGTTATTATTATTATTAATATTGTTATTGTTATTATTAATATTGTTATTGTTATTATTATTAATATTGTTATTATGTAGCAGTAATGTTTACCTATTTAAATGGTATTAAGACAATATATTGTATAGAGTGAGTGTTTAACTATAACTTATTGTTATTATTAATATTGTTATTGTTATGATTATGTAGCAGTAATGTTTACCTATTTAAATGGCATTAAGACAATATATTGTATAGAGTGAGTGTTTAACTATAATTTATTGTTATTATTAATATTGTTATTGTTATGATTATGTAGCAGTAATGTTTACCTATTTAAATGGCATTAAGACAGTTTATTGTGTATGGTAAGTGTTAACTAAGATACTATTGTTATTGTTTTCTTATTTAAATGGCATTAAGACAATATATTGTTTAGGGTAAGTGTTTGATTACCACATTACTACTATTATTATTTTTATTATATAGTAGTAAAGTTGATTTATTTAAGTGGCATTAAGACACTATAGTGTATAGGGTAAGTATTCACTGCCATATTGTTATTGTTATTATTATTATTATTATTATTATTATTATTATTACCTAGCTGTAAATATATATATAAATACAGTAGCACATTTTTGTTCATTAGAAACACAATAAATACACGACCCTTTTGAAACTGTATTAGGGCTAGCACGGAATATTCAGTACAGCTGTATAGTACTAGAATAATGGTAATTTGTCACAACAGTCAAGCATAACTTGTGGTTTGAACCTTGGTACCAGACGGCTGTCACCAGATCATTCTGGGAAACAAAACCTGTAACAACAGTGGCTCTGTGGGTGATAACTAATCCCGCTTATCAGAGGTATTCACGGCTTTTTGTGGGTTCAGCAGACCAAATCAACAATCATGACAGTAGTGACATTTTACCAGTAGAAGATTAAAAACATTCATCTGTCACTAGGAGTAATGTTTATTTTTTTAACATGGCCTTAATGCAATATATTGTATACACTAAATATTTCCCTATCTTAACATTATTGATAAAGGAGTAATAGTTTTTTTCTATCCACAAACATTAATTTTTGTTTATTTTTTTAATATTTGTTTTTTTTATTAACAATTATCATTTTATATAACATTTTTTACCTTGTGCTTGTAGTATATTTCGCTGGCATTTGTATGAAAAGTTTTATACAATAGTTGGCAGATTAAACATCTTTTATTATTTTTGTTGTTGTTGTTGTTGTTATTTTAATCTGAAACATTAAAGCAAAGAGTAGCAGTAATTTTATATTTTATTGATAACAAGGAATAGCAGACTTGCCCACAGGAACACTGGGAATTTTCTGATGGGTCCAAAAGTGATGGATGGTCCATTACTTTGCAAATAATAGAAGAATTTTTTTTTTTTTTATAGAATCTGAGAACATTTAAATTGGCTTCTTTGTTGGTATAATTTGTTTTTAAGTAGATAATAGATATCCTCACTTTCTTGTTTGATGTAACTATTTTGGGATTAACATGGCCATTTTAACAAGATTTCCCAGTAACAATTTTTGGACCCCAATCTGATAACAAGTTATTTTATTTGAAATCTTTACTTGTAAAAATTTTATTGATATACTTTAATTATTATAATCCACTGATCTCAGTATATTTATTTAAAAAAAAAAAAAAAAAAAATTGTGTATGTATGTCAACTTCTGTGTTTTTATTTATTTTATTTTTTTTTATTAAGTGAATTGTTCTTTCCACAGCTATTCTCTTTAATGGAGATGGACCAAAATCTGTGTTTTTTTTTTTTTTTTCAAAAATATTTTACATAATGTTATTTTCTTTTCATCTTGTAGAGACAATCCAGAAACTGATATATATGGTGCAAATCTGTATAACCGATATCTTCAAAAGAGGGCAAGATCTCATCAAAAACAAGTGTCTTCCAGCTCGGTGCCAATACAGGCCATGGCAAGAGCCAGTGGTCAGCAGGTTGCAGATGTCTCTGCAGAGGCCGACGTGTCCGATGAGTGTGATGATGACGACATTGGAGATGTGGACATCAACAGCTATGGCGAAAACTTTGCCGAAAGGTGCGAGAGTATTTTAGTGTGCACTGGTGTTTACTGTACGGACAGGGATTTTGTGACTCTGGGAGGTAAAAGATCATCGAATCACAATCACAGAGACTTCGTCATTGATCCTGAGTTGAAAAAACCGAGATACGTCTCAACGAACATCCTGGAAGCTGTGAAGATGGTGTTTGAGAAAGAAGGATTCCATTGACAACATCTGAGAGATTAGGAACTGCTGTTTGAGAGAGAGAGAAAGAGAGAGAAAGAATGGATGGATGGTTTTTGAAAGATTTAAAAAAAAAAAACCCTGTGTCCTGGTTGTTAGAATCATTTGTGTGTGTGTGTAATATTCACATTTATTACGATTTTAGGTTTTTGTGTCTGACATATTTGTTTTAGAGTGTGTTTTGTGTAAATTATTAGTACTAAGATCTTAAACATTTGAAGGGTTAAATGTTTAGGTGGGTTTTTTTTTTTTATTAGCTTAATAAAATGAAAATAAAAATAAATAAATAAATAAATAGTATAGCAGTATTAATAAAAAAAAGTTGTTTTTGGATGTTCAGAAGTGTTATAAATAAACTACATCATGCAGGTTAGATCTTTTTTTAATGTTAAATGTTAAAGAAGCATACAATATTGATTTTTTGTTATGGTTCTGTTAGATGAAGTTACTTTTTAAAAATATGAATTAGATGCATTTAATACTACAAAAGTATTGTTTAATTTTTAATAAAACATTAAAAAAAAACCTACATGTTTTAATTACGTTTTTGTACAAAACTTTTACTTTATAATTGTTGATGGGTGAATGTTACTTTTTTTTTTTTCTTTTTTTTTTAAAACATGTTTCATTAAATGATTTCTTTTTAAACTGTTCAACTGTAGAAATAGTGTTGTCATTTTATTCAGATTTATTATTTAACTCGGAACTGTTGTTTATCCTTCTTGGACTGATAGCCATTGTAATTCACAATTTGTTATTTATTTTCCTGTTTTTAATCACACTTGTTCTTTGATCTCAGAAAGGCTTTAAATTAAAAATACTCAGTATGTTGTTAACTGGATAGGGAGGATCTGTAAGAAGAGTATTTTCACTCATTTTCAATAAAAGCAGTAGCACATTTCTAGTTTATTTATTTATCTGACATAAAATTGTACAATGAAATGTAAGTTTTTTTTTTTTTTTTTTTAATGAAATAATTCACTCTATGGGTGGTATAGTGATTATTTTCACAAATACAATAGTTTCAAGTCTTCTGCTAGAGCTACAGCTCACAAAATGCTATCTGTGGCAAATCATCAACAAAAGCCATTCAGTTAAAATTGTGACAGATGTTTGTAAGATAATAAATTATATATTTCTACAAATATGCTAATTGCAAGTACATTCTCTTACCAGGCCTGTTACAAATTATTATCTATACAATAAAAGGCAACTTAAGTTAAACCTGCGTAATAATAAATTATATCAGCATATCTCAATCAGATCTCAATATTTCATCTGCTCCATGCACCAGAATTGTATAACCCATGACTGGAAATGTATTAAAAATACAATAAGTTCAACGCACCAGATAAAATCAAGTTAATTATATCTTACATTTTGTCTTCAACAAATTGGATAATCTCTTTGAACGTAGTTCATCAGTTCTTGTTTAAAACAGCTCTGTCATGGAATTTTTCTGTTTGAAAAAAATAAATAACTTGTTTACTTAATGAAATTTTGTATACAAGAACATTGGTTTTCCTCTTTCTTTATGTATTTGACCATTACTGTTAACCATAATTATGTTTAATGCCCTATATTTAAAACCTTGAGTATATAATAGAACATTTCTTTCTTCACTTCTTCTTTATTTCATTTGTTTTAATTTAAAACTTGAATGATACAGTATGAAATTCATTCCCTAAATGAATCATTAATAAAACCCATAATAAATTTATTTAAAATAAATTTTGAAAGAACAGAATATGTTAAACCGATTTCCATGACATAATTTTCTTATTTAATGAAATCCAGTTATTCAAAATATACATGTACAAAATTTTTATCTTTGATTGGATATAGTTTCTTTGTTTCACAATCTGGAAAAATACACACATGGGGCTAATGATCTAATTAAAAATGTGAAAGTTATGGAAATTATTTCAAGAAATGTATAGTGGTAATCGAGAAGTGCTTATTAATATATTTTTATAACTTTCTTATTTGACAAAAATAGATTTCTTCAAAAGTTAATCTATTCTTTTCATTTAACAAAATGGTTTAGGTTAAATTCTAGTCTCTATATACTTTGTATAACAACAAACCAAGGAAAAATAACTCCTGTATTCATAATCAACTGAAACTGAGGCTGTATCTTTTGTTATCATGTTCATTGTTAAATCATTTTTTATTATTATTATCAGTGTTATATATAAATCATTATTCTTCCAGTAAACAATTATGGCAGCATGAAAAAATCTGTTTCAAAATGGCTACTCTCATTTTAGAATAATTCCTGATGATCATAAATCTTTTTTGTATATTTTTTTATTTTTTTATTTTTATTTTGACAATTTTTTTTTTTTTTTAAATACAAGTCTTAATATTATTTTCTGTTCAGCTTTGTCAAGATTCTTTAATGTAGATTCTTTACGATGTAGACAGCTTGAAAATAAATCTTTTTTACACTGTTCTACATGTCTTTTGTGACTGGAAACAAATACATTTTATCTTGAGCTAATTATTAAAAAATAATGATACTTTAATGAAAGAATCACCAGGAAGCAGTTTTAATGTTTGTTTTGTCTGTATTCAATATCTCTGGTCAAATGGACAAAGATACTGCTGAATGATAATTACATTTTCATGTAACTGATTAAAGGTATCCATGTTTTAAATTGTACTGGACAAACATGTCCATTACAGGCAGGCTAGAACCATTATTACCGTCTGATAGAAAATATTTGTATGTTCATATTTTATTTTATTTTTTTGATATAAATATTCTTAAAAAAACACATATTTGTTAAAACTGCTAAATTAAAAATTAGTAACTATAATTTTTTTTTTTTCTTGATTAAGTCGAATTGATTTTAAATACTAATAAAACAGAATTTAAGTGGAGATACCTGTTAAGGGATGGATTGCAGCCATGATGCATGAAAGCTGCAATAATTAGTCCTTCATTACTAACCATACAAACCAATAATACTGCATGTCCTGTTAGTATAATACACACTATGCTTACTTTCCTATCACCAGCAAAATGAATTTGTTATGATTTCTTCATACAGAACTTAAAGTTACTTTAGTTTTTACATTTATGATCATACAAACATGTTACAAACTAAATTTACACATGTATAAAAGATAAACACAATAATTTATAATACAAAGATATTTTAATCTAGACAGCCACATGTATATTTTTTCTATGAAACTAGTATTATTAATATTACACAATTAAACAGGGTTTTTTATTATTTTATTTGTTTACTGCTAGCTATGTATATAAAATAGATTTCAGCTGTTTGTTCACATCATCAAATGTATTGTATTTAAATGTGCCCATCTAATTAATTTATAATTTTGGTGTCATATTTTTTTTTTTTTTTTTTCTTTTTTTTTAAAAATACAGTTTGTTTTCTTTGTTGTTTTTTTCAACATTTATATTGCTAAATGCAAATATTTACAAAAATCAAAAGATTATTTTAATGTATTTTCTGGTTGTTAAATGTAATAACTGCAGGGAAACCTATTTATTAATTTTTGGGGCTATTTTGAACTACATGTTTTTATTTAACATAATTACTATTATTTATTTTATTTTATTTATTATTATTATTATTATTATTATTAATTATTAATTATATTTATAATTTTACTTTTGTGATTATTAGATTATTATACTTTGAAATGAAATATATAGAAATAAGATTCATTTTATTTTTTTGATTGGATATTTATATATTTTAGTTATGTTTTAAAAATAAATATTTAAAAAAAAGGATCTCTTCGTTTGATTATATATTTAAGTATTTTAATTAATTTAAATACACAGTTTCAGTTTGACAAATACAAATTTAATCTTTATTAAAAATTATGATTTAAAAAATATTTACTGAAGCTACAGGGTTCTGATTAATAGCTTGGATTTAAAATATTTGATTTACTCAAACAACAACAATGTAAGTAATATTAAGTACATTTGATCAAAACAAGTCCCAATTACTTTTTTTGTTGTGATGTGTATAATTGTGCACTGAAATAGCCAAACAGTTATTTCAGTTATTGTCTCTAGCAGAGATGGAATAAACTTTTTTCAAAGGGAAAAACATTTTTGTGTTGTTTATATTAACATTACGACGTGTGTGTGTGTGTGTGTGTGTGTGTGTGTGTGTGTGTGTTAGGCTTTCTCAAGCTGAAATTAGGCTCAGCATGTCCTTTAAGCTATTTCATTGATCCAGTAACCCAACAATGGGTTCGTCAAAATCTGTTTGTGTGTTTCTATGAGAAGGTGCCTATGTATGATTTCTTACTGCTAATTAATAAAAAGAATAACCTCTGGTGTGTTAACATTAATTTTCTAAAGAAATTTCTCTTTCTTATGGTTATTAGTAAACAAAGTGTAATATAACTTTCTATAATTTATTGCTTAAACAAAATACCAAACTAAAAAAAAAATTAAAAAAATTAAAAATCAAAATCTATTTCTTATGGTTTTTTAGTACCAAAGAATAATACAACTTTTTATAATTTTCACCGTGTACTGGTTTTCTAAAGAAATGCCTATTTCTTATGGTTTTTATTGATCAAAATGTAATATATTAACATTTTATAATTTTTAGTATATTTCTATTAAAAAAACTTCAAACTTGCCCTTTGTAAGCACAATCTCTGATTAGTCTGTTCTTCCAGAAATCAGAATAAGTCATATGTCAGAAACGTAAAATAGAAGGCCTCTTTGATGTTTATCTATACAGTAATTATAAATGTTAAAAACTGTCAAAGTCAGCAGAATTTTGTTTTAACAGTAAAAAAATTTAATTTTCACTTCAAATATTATTACTAATCCATATTTATTAAAAAATAAAAGTAATCAAGTATGCTTCAAATAAAGCCATAAAATGATGCAACAAAAAAACAAACAATTATTATTTGTTAATTTGTTTTATTTTTTACAAAAAGTTTTATGAAATTATCTCTATATACAAATGTATAACAAATGGTTTCAATATTTATGAAATGAGTTAATGAATATATGAATTTTAAAAAAGAAAAGAAATAAGGAATGACTATAAGATTCAACTGTTTTTAATTATTTCTTGACTTTTAATTTCATTTTGTATTACTGATTGATGAATGTTTTTTTATTAACCATTCCACATTTCTTGAACAATGTGACAGAGACATAAAATGATACAATGACAATGATTTGCAACAGAGTCTTGAACACTGATCTGAAAGGACATATTAACCTTTTGAATACAGCTAGTAATAAACTCTTTATACAGATGTTTCCTCCAGCTGCTTTCATTTCAGTGTAACACCAGTTCTACATTTGCATGTTGTTAAGCATACATCCTATACAGTCCACTGTTAATTCAGATTCCGAAGTCACTTACATTATATACATTATGTTATATAATTTCTTCAGTGATATATCTTCAACAATGAATCAAAAATTAAAAAATTAAAATAAAAATCAAAAATATAAAAAAAAGTATGTCGAAGAAAATGAAGAATATTGAGGACAAAGTTATTTTCCACAACTTGTATTATTTTCAATTTATGTGGAGGATTAAATGTCTGAACCAGCATCCATGATACCGTGACAGCCATGGATATCTTAGGGTCTGTTATGATATCTGTTATGATACTACAATCATGTTGTTACCCCAGTCATATTCCACCATGTTCTGCTTATGTGTTTTCTTCAACAGTAAATGTTGGCAGTAATATCACAATGTTTTTAATTAAGAATCATTCATTGTCAACCCTTCATAATAATTTCCACGGTGATACGTTTGTCAGTGAGAAGAAATGTCTGTTGTCGAAGTTGCCAGTGTCAGACTCCAAGCATCTTTCTGACATCTTGTTCTTCCTCCTGCAGACTGTCACTAGCATACATCTGTAACAACTCGATCTTCTTCCTGTGTACCAGGGCAGCTTCAATCTGAAGAAAGAGACAAAGAAATAGCATCAAAGTCTGACATTTTAGGTAATGAAAACTGCATTAGCAATATATTTTACACAAATGAATGTAAATCTAACACATTACAAAAATTCCTTGCTTTCATTTTTTTTTTATTTACCTATATAATTTTTTTTTATTTAGATATGTGTGCATGTATATATTATATAAAGTAAATAAATAAATAAAAGAAAACATTATTTACTTAAGATAAAACAAACATTAGAACTGTTTAATTATTTATTTAGAACAAAGAGAGAGTGTGTGTGTGTGTGATGTTACCTCTTTCTGAGATGGGACAGGAACATGAGCAATAAAATGTTGTTCTGTTTCTTTTTCTGCAGTTGTCTCCTCTGTAATTTCATCAATCTGAAAAACCAAAACACAAACAAAGGATAAAATCTAAAATTTATAATAAATTTAAAATTCCATACAGCTTTATTTGATGTTAAATTCATTGAATTTGTATCATAAACTGTTAGTAATGAAAAATAAAAATAAATGGTCTTATATAATTTAATGTTAAATTGATTAAATTTGTATATTAAACTGGTAGTAATGAAAAATAAAATAAAGCAGTCCAATTAATTTAATATATTATTGAAATTTATAAACTGTCCTGACTTTTAACAAATTAATAATTAAAAAAGAATGATTATCTATGTTTTCTATCTCAGCAGTTGTATTTGAAAGTGTTATCCATAAACTGAACAATTTTTCAAATTTTAAGATAAAAAGATGCAGACTATAATCTCTTTCTCACACAGAAAAACTTACATCTTCAGTTTGGTAAATCAGGTCATCTGTTTCCATCTCTTCCTCTTCAGTTATCTCCCCTTGCTTAATCTTTCTCTGGTGTTCTTTCCACTGTGCCACTAACTGAACTATTGCTAAAATAACAAATAAAATAAACATTATTATTTTTTCAAGAGAGAAGAAGGAGTTCCTAGCATGGCTGAAGTGTTACTGTAACAAAAAAAATAAAATAAAATAAAATAAAAGTGTATTACTGTTGTAAGAAAAAAAGAAAAGAATGACTAATGGTGAATTGAACAAAAAGCTTAAATAAAATAAAGATTTATTACTGCTACAAGAAAGAAAGACTGACTAATCATTTCTGACTGAACTACTGCTGCAAGCTTAAATAAAATAGAAGATTTATTACTGTTTCAAGACAGAAAGAATGACTAAGATGGATGAACTATTACAGCAAAAGAACAAATGAATAAATAAAAGAGTGATTAATATGGCTGAACTACTGTTGCAGAAGAAAAAAATGAATAAATCAAATTTATCAGAGAGAAAAATAATTAATATGACTGAACTGTTGCAAGAGATGGATGAATAAATTCTAAACAAAACTTCAACACTTTTGTATAAATGGGTTTTAGATTTTAATCACAATGGTCATTTGCATTATTATGAAATACAAGAGGAAAAACACTCCATAAACCAAAAATGTTCTATCAAAAGTATCACAGTCTTTGATTAAACAGGACTTGTAGAATGTGAAATAAATAAATAATGTGTAAACCAATGCTGCAAGAGAGGTAACTCTTCCTTCAAACATTTAATTAATGATTAAAACTACATTTTTGTTTTTCTTCATTTTCAAAAACAGGTAATATAATCAATATTTTTTTCTTATAAAAAGTATTTAAATTATTTTGACCTTGTTTTTCTGCTTCGTGTTCGAGAGGAACTATGATGCCATCGTCCTCATCTCGGTAACCATAGTAATCAGCGTCAATGTCTTTCATCAACTCTGCCCTAGTCCTTCTCACTTGAGGAGGGGCTGAAAAATGAAGAGTGAATGTTTAGTATCTTAGTAGTTTTGTATGAATGGATATTGGTATGAAATACAATAAACATGTGATATGTTGTGAGCAAGCATCTGAATACAGGTGAGTGTGAATTCATGTGTTTGTGAAAAACAAGAGACAATAACACTTACGCTCCTGTTCAAATAATTCTCGAACACCAGGCAGATCCTTAGCTGCTCCAAAGTATCTAGAATTAACCAAAATGAATATTAATTAACAACAAAAAAATAAAAATAAAAATAAGAAAAATAAAAACAAAAAATAAATAAATGTATCTACTTTAATCAAATGATTTACTGATATATATTAAAGAAAAAGAACATTTATTAATTAAAACAATGGAACCTATTATGACAAATCCATAAAAAAAATGTCTTTTATTACAAAATAACTGGAGAGACACACCACATTTGAGTAAAATGAAATTAGAAATAAAACTGCTGTGTTTTTTTCAGAACCTACTTGTATCCTCTGTTTCCTGGAACTTCTTTTCCTTCATGATCCAGCATTTTGGGTCCCACTTTCTGAAAATTATAAACATATGAAAATTATTATTATTATTATTATTTTTTTTTTTTGACATTACAAAGCCAGTTTTGTATATTGTGTAATTCTGCATTAGCAATCAAAAAGAATGTTGCTATTAATCATCAGATCTTTACATCTAGAGAACACCTGTCTATCCAGTATATTTTTTAAGATTAAACTTAACTGCTTTATTGTTAAAATTGTTATCTACCTCAGCTGTTTCTTATTTCAAACAACTATTTAAAGAAAGTAAAACGTTTTTTCTAATTCCATCATGTTATTTTGATAGTAAAGTTTTTATTATATAGAACTAGAAAGAGCTTTTAAACAAAGCAAAATGTTTGTTCACACAAATTTTTTTTAACAGTAAAGTTTTTATTATGTAGCATTAGGAAGAGCTATTTAAAAAAACGTAAAGTATTTGTTCATACATATTGTTTTAACAGTAAAGTTTTTATTATATAGAATTAGAAAGAGCTATTTAAAAAAATGTAAAGTATTTGTTCATACATAGTTTTAATAGCAAAGTTTTTATTAATTAAAAGTATAAATACTTTGTAATCTGTGCCTCCAAGTTCAATAATTCTGTCCTCCCAGTGACCTTTTTCTCTGAGCAGTTTGTTAATCTCATCATTGAGATCTCGGAGTCGAAATTCTCCAAGACCAGCTAACAACAACAACAACAACAATAGATTATAGGTATTTGTATGAATATTAATGTCCTCTGAAAAACTTTAGTAACAGGGAAACAACAACTCATGTAATCTGTGAAATCATTTTAATAATTTCATTACAAAAAATGTTAAATATTTTATTTATTTTTTATGGACTGTGCAAAGTCAGTAAATTATCCATGACTGATAATCAGGAATTTTTAGTTTCTACACCACTAATTTACTGTGAATAGATATTTGAACCTCTTAATATCAATCTTTAAAATTTGTTTAGCACTAATTATGAAAGTAAGACAATATAATAATTATAGATATATAAAAAGTAATAATAATAATAAATAAAATAAATAAAAAGATTTAATAATATTATAATCTCTTTCAGTGCTGTTACAGTGTTATTTAAACCAGACAAGAATGATTTTTCTGTATTTATAATCATTCTCTAATTAATTAATCTAAATCTAGTGAATGTGGAGAAAAACATAACATTATAAAAATTACCATTCTGAATCTGAGCTACTTTGCGAGATATTTCACCAATGATTTGACGTCTCCACTTTTCACATTGATGAAGGTCATTGCACTCTGTTGCAAGATAAGGACGTCTTTCCTTGAAAAATAAAATATTCATTTAATACATATATAAATATAGTAGTTAAACATTTATAAATTATAATGGTAACACCTTCAACTAATTATAAAAGTTCAGTATATTAATGTTGTAACTGCAGAAATTTTCCATTGTAATAAATATAAACAAATATCTGTCTGTCTATCTGTCTATAAAATAGATTGTATTTAATTTCAACAAATGTCTACTTTAAGACTTAAGGTAAAACAAAAATTATTCTGCTTCTATATAACTTAGTTTTAAGTTGTGTATATAATTATATATATATAATAAAATGGACAAGTTGACATACTTGATAAAAAATATATATATATTACTTTTAAACATTTAATTTTGTTTTCTGAAAATATGCATTTTAGTAAATTTACCCTTTCTTTGACATTGTCTAGATGAGCTGCTCTCCACCTGGCCAATGTGGTCCTGAAAATAAATGTAATAATTTAAAATCAACTCACATGTAGATATATGTGTGTGTGTAAACAGAAAATGATATGTTCAAAAAGAAAAATAATTTAAAAATTAAATTAATGAATAGATTTATTTGTTAATCAACAGAAGCAAATACAAAAATTAATATAATAACCTAAAGTTTTAAGTCATGAAGTTATTAGATACATCAAAAGTAGATTGCAACTTAAAATAATAATAAACAGTATATTTAATGTATTATAATGTACTGAACATTGATGTTTGTATTAGCAAATGGAGGTAAAAGTACTTACATAGCCTTTTCACTGTTACGTGCCTAAAATAAAAAATAAAAATAAATAAATTATAACTGTTATACACTGATTCTCATTTAAAGGAATGATAAAAACTTGATAAATTATTCAAGCAGAAAGGCAGTCCAAAGATACTTCAGGCATTGCATGTTCTCAAAAATAAATATTTACTGTATATATGTTCAACTTTGTAACTATATCCATAACTTGCATAATTAAAATAAACTACTTCTTGTTTCTTTGTTTTTATATGGCATTAAGACAATATAGTATGTAGAAGGGTTACACTTCCTTTGATACTGATATTACTATAGTATTATTATTATTACTTATTTTATTTACTTATTTTATTATTACTATCTAAAATTTATAAAATACACAAATGCTGATAAAAATGCTTTGTTGTATGTAATTGTGAATAAATTGGAATGTACAAATTCAAACTGTCATGATAAAATTGACATTGAACTTTCTAAGAAAACTAAACGGTATCAAATTTTTATTTTTTATCAGAACCAAATACAATTCGGAAATTAGGTAATGTATCATTTAAAAAGATAAACTATGACTTAGGTATCTGTGAAGTTACATAATCAACCGATATTTCACTTTCTTTATGGTATTAAAAAATGTAATGTTCAGAAAGTTCTAAAACAATCTAAAAATGAAGACAAGTAAGTTTCCACTTCCTTTAACCATCATTATTATGTTTAATTTTAATAATCATTATTATATCTGAGTTTAATTAATGTACTGAAAAGTAAAAGTATAATCATAATAATGTTTATAATAATTATAATAAATGACAAATGTCAATTCAAATGTTGTATTTTATTTATCGACATCGTTTAAGTATAAAAGTAGCAATATATAATGATCATATTATTCTTAGTAACAGATCATACTTGGCGAATTGATCAAATCGTTTAATTCACATAAATATTATATCAAATATTACCATATTGTATCTGTAATTATTTCCACACAAAATACAGCATACGACTTGATCACAGCTCTTGATGCAGCTACCGATCACATTGCGATCGTAGAACGTTTAATGGTTGAAGCGTAACAGCAACAGCAAACAGTTTATATTTTTCTTTTGCTTGTCTTTTAATTATTTGTTGTCATTTGTAAATCAACTCATTCTGATTGTGCAGGTAATATCTAAACTAGAAATAGTTAGTAACATTTGAATTTATGCAGCTTTGGATTTCGTTTCTTAAAATGTCTGGATGAAATAAATGACTGCATAAAATGCTGGATCTCAAACTGTAAGGATGGAATTGACAAAGATACTAAATATATCCGGTTTGGAATTTCCGTTTCTGTTTATGATACCACGTGAAATTTGTTTTCATTCACATAAATGTTTATTTTGTTAAATATAATTGATAGTTTAAAACTTACTTTTATTATTTATAAATTTCAGAAGAGTAAACCGACTGAGCATTAATTGTCATGGTGAGTTTTAATTATGAATATATAATTTTTAACATCATGTTTCAGACGTTTCACTGTTTGAAACTCTTGTAATTTTGTATTGACTGTTGGTATTACACTGTTGTGTTTAACACTGACAGTGTGTTTCAGTCTTTAGTTAATATTAAAAATAGTTATCAGTATTCATGAGATTCGTACTTTTAAGTTTTAACGTATTCAAATTAGTTTTTTCTTATAGTTAATTATTTAATAGGCATATAATGATATAAACTATCAAAAATTTGAAATTTCAGTCACTGATAGATTCTTCCTTAGTTTGGACAATTCATAATTTGATTGATAAATATTTAAATTGTCGAATCATGGCGAATGGTTAAACTGACTTCATGAAAAAGTTTACAGAATATTGATAAATACTATAATAATAGTATTTTTTTTTTTTTACATTTAAAAAAAACAGTCATCAATCAACATGATGTCACTAAAATTAAATAAAAAAATAATGTTATTAAAAACATAAACAACATTTTATGATTTATGTTTTGAAGATCAGAATGACAAATCTAGAGAAGCATCTGTTCTTTATCTTTTCAATTAGTATCAAGGGGCAGTAGCATTTTTTTTTTATTTATTATTATTATGTATCATGTTTTTTTTTAACATTAACATTTTCAGTTGCGAAGGCAGGCTAGACTCAGAAGAGAGTATATTTATCGCAAATCCATTGAAGATAGAGAAAGGACAATTCAAGAAAAGAAGGAAAAATTAAAGCGTTCAATAGATGGTTTGTTTTCTTTATTGTAACATATTTCTGGTTTAATAATGAGTATTATTAAAATTAAATTATTCTGTTAACACAATGGACATATAATAGGAAAGATAATAGTTATGTTTTTAAATATTTGTTTTATTATTCTTTTAAAGATTAAAAAATGGTTTTAGAAAATAGAATAAAAAATAGTTATAAACTTAAAAATTAGTTCTAATATATAAAAAGAAATGTAAATATTTTTCTTACCTATTTTCTTCAGATTTTGTAAACTGATGATATAAATGTTATTTCAATTTTCAGAAAATAAAGAGATTCCCAGTGATTTGAGAAAAGATGCTATTGCTTTGGAGAAATCATTGCACTGGGAGGATGAAGGTGCAGATGGTGGGTTGATGTTTTTCTTTTTATAATCAATCAGAAATATTTTCAGGTTTTTTGTTTCTTAGTGTCATTTTTGGTCATTCCAAATAAAACTTCCACTATTTAATATATTTTGGCATGAATAGAGTTCAATTTCCAATCAATGAAAATCCTTTGGAGAAAAAAACTTACATTTATGCCATGTACAGTTGAATCTTCTCAGGCATTAGTTTATAATTCTTTTTTTTAAAATTGACTTTTTGTCCATTATATACAGGTGGTATTATTTTTAAAATATTTTTGTCTTAATTAATGTCCATTACCTGATATGAATAAATATAAATCTGCTTCATCAACTTCTAAAAATCTAAATATTCTTTTGCTGAAATATTCTTTTTAAAAATTTTGTTTACAGGTGTTACAACTCATATGGATGATGAGTACAAGTGGGCAGGTGTAGAAGATCCCAAAGTGATGATCACAACATCTCGAGACCCAAGTTCTAAGCTGAAGCAGTTCGCCAAGGTAAAGTTCACAGTTTGTTAAATAAATCTCAGCTCACAACCTTATAGGTGTATCAGAAATTTATATTAGATCATTAGCAGTTTATTTGATTTAATACCACCTTAAGTTTGTCATTGTGATTATGGTGCCATTTCTTGCATCTTTCATTTCTCTATAGCTGACCTATCAAGTGCTGTCTCTGTGCTTTCTGTAGAAATATGTTTGTGTAAAACAGTTAATACATAAAAAAAATAACATGTTGATAATTAATTATAACAGTACTCATCTTCACTGTACAAAATTTGTATTTAACAAGTTTATTAACTTGACGTATGTATTTATCCACTTATTTGTTCAATACTGTAGATTAAAATTCTTATGTGTTAAAATGTTCAGCATTGAAATAATAAAGGGCCACATTAATAAATTTGTTCCCCTATATCCATCCATCTGTCTGTCCATCCATCCACCCATTATTATTATTACTATTTTCTATAGGAAATAAAACTGATTTTCCCAAACAGTCAGAGGATAAATCGAGGAAATTATGAAATCAAACAGCTGCTTGATGCTTGTCGGGCAAATGATGTCACAGACCTGCTTCTTGTTCAAGAACACAGAGGTGTTCCTGGTAAGAATTTATCAGTTTAGATCAGAAAAATCTGCTACGTGACAAAATGAACATTTAACAATTTGTTTTACCCTAACTAAGACCTTTTAGGGTTTTTTCCTCCTCATCATTCCATATGTGATTAGTTATTATTCAGAAACTTTTATAATGAGCTTCAGTGGGAAGGTACATACAAAATACCATTTTCTGCATATGTAAATTTCCTCTCCTTAGGCATCATTACAGAAATAACTATGATTTATAACTCCTTGTGTTACATGTTGTTATGTGTAATTAAATAAAAAATTTATTTATTCATGCTAACTTCTAAGAATCCAGCAGATGTGTCATTAATTAAACTAATATTAGTTTTATTAATTACTAAGAAATGGAGATTTAAATAAAAAAAATATGAATTATGATTTATTCATTGATAACAAATATTGATATTATTTAATTGTTTTAATTTACAGAACAAAAGTTTTGGTTGAATGCTCTATAAATATTTATATTATACATTGTTTTTCAGATGGTTTGGTTGTTTGTCATTTACCATATGGACCAACAGCATACTTCACTTTATCAAATGTTGTGATGCGTCACGATATTCCAGAAGTAAAAACAATGTCTGAAGCTTTTCCACATTTAATTTTTCACAATTTCTCATCTAAACTGGGTAACAGGGTGAGTGAAGGCAATTCTGAACCTATTACTTTAAAACAAAAAAGTTTCAAATGGTGTTTGAATAGAAATTATTTTCTTAATCATTCCAGCTTGATAGTGTATCCCTTTAGTCTGTTAAAAATTTGTCTATTTTGGAGCTGTTTGAACTGATCTTCAGAAATACAAATTAATAACACTTACATAACAAAATACAAAATTATATATTACTTTTAATATTTAAAGATTTGATCTGAAATATTTAGGCTTATGTGCAAAATTTTGTAGGTAAAGAACATACTCAAGTTTTTGTTCCCAGTGCCAAAAGATGAAAGCAGAAGAGTTATGACATTTGCAAATGAAGATGACTACATTTCATTTAGGTAATTACAATTTTCTTTATCCTCATTTTGATTCTTGACAATTTTTATTCCTATAAATTTTAATAACAGATAAGCAAATATAAATAGAATTACTGATATTAACATACATGCACACTACTGATAGTTTATTTTGAATTTGTCTGGTTCAGGTAAATGGATGAATGAAATTTGTTTAAACAGTAGTAATAATAGTAACTAATTATTTTTACCTGTTTATTAGTTTCATCCACACTGCTGTAAACTGTGTAGGGAAAGGATCAAACGTCACAATTAACATCTTTAAAAAGTTTTATTTTCAACAGCTTTCTTTCCTTTCAGACATAATCATGATAAGGAATGTTTTTTTTTTTGGAATTAACAATCAAATTTTTTATTTCAGACATCATGTTTACAAATATGGTGAAGGAAGACAAATTGAACTTCAGGAAGTAGGTCCAAGGTTTGAAATGAAATGTAAGTTTATGAAAAAATTCAAAAGATTTCTTGCTTTTCTGAATAAATTTTTTATTTTATTGATGAATTAAAATTTAAATTCACAGGTGACAGAGAAGATAAAACTTTCCCTTAAAATGTCTGGTATTTGGTCATAACCCCTATTGAAGAACGATAAGAACTTTAGCTAATTTTGAAATTGCTTTTTCTTTATTTGTGAAATATTTATCAGCTTATCTCTTGTGAGGTGTATTTGTATATGTTATTACTGCCATCGTTTTATATGTATAATGAATAATTTATGTTTGCTTTTGCCAATTTTATTAGCATTCATAAATCAAAAGCTTACATATTTTAACGATTCTTTTTTTTTTGTATATCAAATAATTCTTGGAACTATAGATATTGCTGACAGTGCAGATGTCGAATGGGTTCATAGACCATACATGAACACAGCAAAGAAACGCAAATTTCTTTCTGTTGAATGAAGCTTGTGGTAACATGAAGCAAACAAAAGCATCAATTGATATCTGGTTGTTCAGTCCAGTATAATAAATGTGAAGGATATGTGGAATTTGCAGGTGGATCAAAAATACACATGAAAATGTATGACAGGTCACAGCACACAAGCTGAATTATAATAAATATGAAAGAGATGTGGAGTAGTTGCACATTTCTTGCATCAAAGGTACACATAAAAATGTGTGATAGATGAAAACAATCAGACAGTAATTTCAAGATTCCTGGTGTGAACTGAATTAAATATGGAATGTAACTTCGTTTTTCTTATTCATTAAGACAAATATTAATTGTTTATGGTGACCATGTTATGCTTAGAAGAAGTCATAGTTGAATGGAGAACTGTTATGGCTGCCTATTCCATTAAGAAATTTAATGAGAACCTTGGTTTGAACAGATTTAAATATGTCTAGATGTTATTTTTATTCATAAAGTAAATATTTATTGGACATATTTCACAAAGCAGTTTTAAAAGAAGATTAGTGTAACACACTATGTAAATGTACGCAATTTCTGTAGATCATGACAAGAGTACTGAGTGTAATACCTGAAATAGTACATAGTGATGCTGCCATTTTTGTATAAATTGAAAATCATCAAGATTTTAAATAAAATGGACATATTTTGAAAAATAATTGTTAATTGTTTTAATTAGATGGGTTTAACTGAATAAAATCATCACATGAGAAATTAAGATTTTAAAATCGAGTTAGGTAATAAGCAGTTGACGTGAGGAAAATGTGTGAAAGAAGTAGTACTAACAAAAAATACACAGATACATGGTACAGCAATTTTAAAAAAGGAGCCTGGAACCATTAATAACAATGATTTTTCTGTAACAGAATTTCATTAAATAAGAGAATACAACAAACATAATGTCTTGTAGGATTTTATTTACTTCAAACAAAAAGAAAACATTTTCTTATAACAAAAGCTGGCACTTTACAACTGTAAAGAAAGAAACAAACCAACAAAAATAATATAAATAAACAAACAATAACAAACACTTTGGGATAATCTTTTTGTCCTGATCTAGGAATGATTTTGTAAATATTTTGATGCATGCAATACTATAATGCTATAAAATAAATAATTTTGGAGTGAGGAGAAAGAGGAACATGTTTATCATTTCTTTAAACAAACATATTCAGAACAGTTCTAGATACTAATGAAAATAAAATAAGACAGAGTGAAAGATTTAAAGAGTTGTACACACTTCGTTTAACAACCATTATAAATAATACAAAAAGAACATTTGTTAAAGAAAGCACTCGACTATATACAAATGTGTAAATAAATAAATAAAAAGCACAATTACTGTATGATTACCATTATTATGAAAAGCATTTTTAATTTACAAAACTAGATTTGATTCTGGTGAAATTATTAATTCCTAACTACAAAATCTAAATTATTACAAATAATATAATTTTTAGTTCCTTGCTATCATTCAAGTATATATTCCCTAAAAGCTGCTCAGTGAAATGTTATTTTTATAACTGATCCACTTTTAAAACTTTAAAATATGAGAAAATAAACCAGCTGAGGAGACTTATTTTATTATTTGAAGTAAAATAAAAACACGTGAAAACATTAAAACTAATGGGAATGCATGAGAACCTATTAGATTATTAACCTAATAAATATACTATATTTTAGCAATTACATCATAATAAATTATAAATATACCAATATATCTATTGTTACATTAATTATTTACTTAAATATAAATTATTGGATGAATGTTTATTCAACTTTCTAGGTTTGTCCTTATGAAAATGCCTCACATCTGAAAAACACACATCTATCTGCACACCTTAAAACATTGAAACAACTGTTTGATTTTGTTCTCTGAAAGTGATGGATGTCAATCATGCTGCTATTTATCTGACAGCTGAGCTTCAAACAGGTCCAACAGTCTTTTTATCTCTTTACTGGACAATGGTAAAGGAATATAAAATGTGACTATAATAAAACATAATAAAACTGATAACTATTTGGTTGTATCTATTGACAGAAAGAAATGAGCAATTAATTATTTTTTTTTATATCCATGTAATTCTGACTTCTGGGATCGTATGAACAACATTATATCAAAATACATTTTTTATTTCATTTTTTTTTTTAAATATTTATATTTATTGAAACTTGAAAGAAAATATTTTATATATTTCTGTTACAAGCATTTTCAAGCCATGAAAAGGAAACACTAATAACAAATAAAACTTAATAAATTAAAATGTGTAAATTAAGCTTTGACAATGATTTGAACATTATAAACAATATAAACAATATAAAGGATACATCTGGTGGGCTAACTGGTAAATAGGCTTCATGTTGTGACTAAGTTCTTCACATTTTGCCATCAAAGCATACATTGACTGAAAAATTAAATAATGAATTATTATTAAATTATCTAGCCTGCATGTCATGTTCAGCCTTATAAGGTGTTTTTTTAATGTTTTTTTCTCCATTAAATTTTTCATCGTCAACCTGTCGTAACTAAAATATCTAACATGTAAAACATTAAAATTTACAGTCAGATTTTTAATTATATATAATCATTTGTTATTACCTTTATACTGCTGTCCACAGAATCACAAGTTATATCTACAGATCTTTGATAGGCCTCAAGACACCCAACAGAAATTGCAGACATCTAAGGACGAAAAAGATATATACATCTATTAATGATTTATACTGTAATAAGAAATTTAAATGTTCTGAATATAAAAGTAAGGTTTCAAAAAAAAGTTCATGGCTGAGCATGATATAAAACAACATCTGAAACATTTTGTTTGATTTATTAATGTGGCTGCACTGTAAAAGTAACTAAATTTATAATAAAAGCAACAGCTGAATGTATTTTCAGTCTGACAATGTGCATTTGCTAGCATCACTTAAATCATGCCAAACAATGAAACTCGTTGAAAGATCTCATTGAAACATGAACCAATGGTCTTTTTCATTTTAACTGATTTTTTTTGTTTGTTGTTGTTAAAAATACTTATATATATACATAACAATATCAAATTATTTCATATTTTATCTGAACATTATTACCTCAGAAGTTCAATTACCAATGTTTGCACAACACATGCTCTGTCATGAGCAGTCCCTAGTTTAGAACCTGTGATCTGTGTCATTTAAACACAAGCTCAACACATGAATAATTAGTATCAAAAGGGAGCAAAATTGCAATATATAAATTACTAAAAGTTTCATTTTTAAAAAAATACGAAATTACCTTGTGTAGACTTCCTTTAAGGTTGCCCATCATTAAGTCTATGCTGTCTGCAACAAGTCGAGCCTGGTTTTCCAGATCAATGATAGCTTGGGGGTCAATAGGAGGAATATCATCTGGACTCTGCTGGTACAAACTGCTTGGAGATCGAGAGATTCCTGATGCTGTTGATGTAGCCATCGATGTTGATGTCGAACTAGACAAGCTGTGAATACTTCTCATACTAGATCTCCTACTGCTAACACTACTTCCTAGTAAAAATAAATAAATGATAACTTTAGTGTTTATTATTAGATAACAATGATCATTATACTTGCTATTTTCTAGTTAAATGTCCCAGGTAAAGATGTCTTGTAAATATACCATGATTTATAAAACTGTAATAGAAATTTCGATAAGTGATACCAAACAATTTTGTTTCATCTATCTTTTAACCAATACAAATCCATTTATAATACTAGATAATGATTTTTATGGACTTTTTATGCATCCAATTTCTTCTTTTCATGGTTGTTCTAAAACTTTTCACATTTCTATAGTGTACTCTTATTATCATAATTATGTATAAAAATAACCTCAGATTATTATTATGTCCATAATAATTTTAAAAAAAAAGATTTATTTATAAATTTAAATTAAACTTCTTGCTTTTGCATCTATTATTTACAGTACCTGTTAATGAGATTGGACTGCTGTGTCTTATCTTTTCCTCTAGATCACTGGCAACAAATTCTATCAAATCACCTTTACGCATGATTGTTCCTTTTGGCAAACTTTTCGATATGTAGTCCTCTGAAGTCAAATGCTGTGCTCGATGTTTTGACGACAGAATTTCTATCGTGTCACTCTGTGCCCTTTCCTTCCTAACAAAATGTCTCTTGTCTTTGATTTTCACCTGATCGTCACTCTTACTTCGGTTCCTGTCGTGAGATTTGACTAGAGAAAGGCTAAGAGGTCTCACAGCTCCGTTCATGACAGGGCTAGCATCATTACTGTTTGTAGGTGACATTCCTGTCACCGGAGCTGACGTGCTATCACTAATTATAGGAGTGTATGTCACCGAATCACAGACTGTATCACAGCTTTTCTTGTCACTGTTCGACTGTTGAACAAATGAATCGTCTTCTTCTTTTGTGTCGTCATTTGAGCTCACGTCTTCCAGTGTTTCTACCGAGTCCGAATGACCATCACAAGCATCCTTATCACCAGACTTTGAATCACAGCTTACAGGTTTTGTCTCTTCAGTTATCTGAGACAAAATATTCACATCATTAGTTGGCGTCTCTTCTGATTTGCAGAAGCTATCACCTAGATGTTTTACAGAGCATTTCGCTTCACTCGACTCATTGCTTTCACAGATCTTAGACTGAGGTTCTACCTCATTCACACCATTCTCTAGTACAATTCTCTGCTTGTTGGAGTTTTCTGTTTTTGTTGAATTGTTTTTGGTAACAACTGTGGTCGTCCATGATGAACTATCTCCATCTGCGACAATAACTGAAATTTCTGGTTTTTCTTTGTCATCCATCATGACAAACTAAAGCTGTTAAAGAAAAAAAAAAAAAATATTAACATAAAAATAACTTATAAAACTGTTAATTAAAAATGTCATTTTCACACTGCAAAATTTGACAGACAATTTTCAAACTAGATACAGCTGACTGATTATAATCATAAATAATAGTGCTGTTGGTAGCTTTGGTGGCATCTGATACAGCTTATTACAATTTCTGTAATTAATTATCAATTACAATTAATTTTACTGTTAGTGTTAGTAACAGTAACAGTGACATCCTATCTCACTATCTGTTTTATTACTGAACAATAATTATGACTAATCAAAATGCCAGTTAGAGATACTATAATTAATCTATCGTGCAACCACAGCTATTTATATCAGTATTGATATAAAATTACATAATAGTGTGATTGTCAAATCACAAAGTGTCATTCATTCAGTCATTCAATGTAACGTAACGAGGCTGCTATATGATCGACTGATCAATCAGTAAATTAGAAACAATCGAGAACTGCAAACAGAATCGCATTGAAATATTAACAATCATTATTAACTATAAATACTTGTGTAACATAAAATGCGCACTTGTGAAAGTTTTATAATTTTAGTTATAAGTGATTTTTGCATACATACATAAACATTATCACAAGACATTTTATCGCTTCCTGAATGGGACTACTAGTTGCCGAAAAGTGCCGAAAAGTCCCGTCAAATACCGACAACAAATAACAATATGAAAAATATTTTATAATGTGCCAGACTAATTACGAATAGCTCTTACACAGTCGGTAAATATGAATTTATTCTCTATAATTATTTCTTATTAGCTTATTACTGATATTACTTAAATTTTTGTTCCTGTGAATTTATTGTTCTTTTAATTGTTTTTCCTTAATAATTATTAACTAATTCTGAATTTCTTCTTAGTAATTCCAAGTCTGTAGTCACCAGTTCTGAAATTACTGTTAATAATACCGAGCTTGTTGTTGATAATTTTTTATATAGTTTTTCTCTTAATTAAGTTGTTATAAACAATACTGAGTTTGTTGTCGGTTTTCTAAATTTCAAAATTTGTTGTTTTACTGATAGTGGAGATATAAAAATACATATAAAACTAAATAATCCCATTTTCGTTCGTTTGTCAGAACTGTTCAGTCAACCTTTTTTTTTTTTTTCTTTTTTTTTTCAACAATGTCACGAAATAAATAGCGTTCACACTACCATCATTATGCGACGATTGCTGTCGTTTTCTGTCTGTCGTTTTCGGTTATTTGAAACAGGAAGCAAAATAAAATATACGCGTATTTCTTTCGATGTTACGTCTTAAAACCATTGTGGAACAGTCTGGTTTAAAGTACACGCTGTTTTTGTGTAGAATTGTTAAAGCAGAACATTATGTTCTTTATATACTATTATCGTTAATTTAAGTCATCGTTAGTGCTGTGAATGTGTGAATTATTATTATTTATAAAATCAACTAACACGAATTTACATTGGTTATCCCTCACTATGACAACATATGCACAGCTAAACTACTACTACTAGCTAAGTTACAGTAAGTACCGAAGGCAGAAACTAATATTATATACTAGTAGTAGTCAAAATCCTTTCTTAGTCATAGCCATCCATTAAATTTCTTGCAAATCAAACAAAACAAATCTGAACTACACAAGTTTACACTACTTCTGTTCTTGCAAGATTCATCAATATTACTGACAGTGAATAGTGATACGTTGACGACATTAAGTTTTTATCATAGAGAAATAACTTGATAGCACATATAGTTTACCTTTGATATAAAAATCTTATGGCATTGATTAGCATGAAGTTAGTCCTTCATAACAGATTCATTAAATTTTACCACTGTTTTTGCCCCAGATCAGTGCATAATAATCAAAACAATTTATTAAAAAAGTATATTCTTTAATTAATTTTTAAACATCTTCATTTCAGATGTTTTGATTGTGACTAAATCTACTTGCACTCTCTCTGATTCAATTTATATCCGAACATAAAATGGGCCGACACCAGGTATCAGCTTTCAAAGTTTTTAGAAGTAAACCAACCAGAAGTAATAAATTTGAACAGATCAAATCAGGTGAACACAAAGTTAAACATAAGACCATTAAAAAACACAAAAAGAAAAGTAAAGATAAAATTTAGAAAAGCTATGTGATAAATCTGGGACCTCAGTTGGAATTGGCCGTAGTCTGGCAGAAGAATCACGTACAGAAAATAAAGGCTTAAAAATAGATCGGGATTCAAGAAAATCTGCTAGAGATAGAAAGAAAGATTTAGCAGATTCAGATGTATGTACAGAGGATTTAGCAGATTCAGATGTATGTACAGAGCAGAGTTCAGTGAAATGTGGAAGTGAGCAAAGAAATCATAGATCTGCTGACAGAAAAGATATTGAGAAAGTGGACAACCATAAATCAACAAGAATAACAAGAAGCAGATCAGCAAGTGGTAAATTACAAACACATTTTGTTGAAAGTGTTTCTCACAAGTCTGTGAAAAGGAAACATGGAGATGAAGTGAGAAAAAAGGTTCACTCACAACATGAAGTCACATCAAAGAAGAAAAAAAGAAAATCTTCCTCGGAGAGAGAATTGTCTAGTTCACCAGATGATGAAATAGTTATTGAAACAGGATCTTCTGAAGAAAGTGACAGCGAAACAACTTCTGTTGTCACTGAGGATTACTTGCAGATGATACCAGAAGTGGTTGATGTGAATTTGAAGGAGTTTACATCATCTTTTCAAAAGCAGCATGTAAGGAATAACAGTAGGTACCAAGAAGAGCAGAACAAATTGAGAAAAAGTAAAAGTACAAGTGATATTCACAGACGTGGCACTAATGTACATGATGTAATTTCACAAAAAGAAAAATCTTTGACGGCTACAAAATGGAAATCCAGGTCTAGATCATCAAATGAAAATGATTTCAAGATTGATTCTTCCAAGCAGCTTAATCTTGAATATCAGAATGTAGATGAAAAAGCCTCTATGTCTGAAAAATATTCAGCTTTAGCTTTTATAGTTGACAGATGCTCAACAAAAGTTGTACAAACCGAAAATGAAAACACAGACAAAACAAAACTGAAGACTAAATTTGCAAATGAACTTGCAGCAGCCAGCTCCAGCTCTTACAAAAGTGACAATGAAACAGAATTAAATATTTCAAACCACTCAAGTTCTGGTGATGTTTTGGAGATAGAGAGAATGGAAGACGCAGAGACATTGTCAGACAGAAACATAAGAAAGAAAGATGAAGAAGAAAAACTGTTAGATAAAAAAGATTCCTCAATGGACACAGAAGAAAAACCAAGGATCAGGAAAAGGTAAACAGCAAAAAAATATAACTTGTACATATTTATATCACTTAAGAAAATGTTTTACATAAACAAATCAAAAACTTTGATAAAGACATTTTTATTTATTTTTATTTAAGGATTAAAATAAGTCTGTTATGTTTAGTGACATATAAAAGGACTTGTTTTATGATTATATCTTTAAAAATGTATTAATTATTTATTTTATTCTATTATTATTTTTTAATCATTAATACTTCAAACTGCAGTTACTAATTTATTTACATGTATTTAGTTTTGAAATTTAGTTTAATATCCTTTTTGCTAACCTTTTAAATCTTTCTCTTTAAATTTTTATACATAAAACTTTAAACTATCAATTGTTTTAGAATTTATATTGTAACACTGGAGAAGTTGTAAATAACAAATTCTTGCCTACATAAACCTTAGTTAATTACAATGTTTACATTTAGACTTGAAAACAAGAGAAGCTCTAACATAAATTAATGCTTCAGACTACATGAAATGGTGTAATATTACTTCGTTTTGATATTTCAGAAGATTAGCCTTCAGGTGTAAAGATTCAGGAGTTCTGTTACTGGTGTCTCATCCTCAGTCAATATGTCTTCAGGGAAAATCAGAAATAAAAGTTTTACGTGGCAGCATCAGCATCATGCAATACAACATGTCCAGAGAAACTCCAGCACGCAGAGTTTTCTCCCCTTCCAGCAACAGCCTTCTCACTCTTGAAACATCATCAGGAATCAGTTTAGCTGAACTGAAAAAGAAAATAAAGGCTCTTTCAAATGATTATTCCCCTGACAGTCATTCTGATTTCGGAAGTGAAGAGCTGTTTGTCTTGTTAAAAATAAACGAAATCTCGTCAGCTTGTCTTGATTATGTGACGACCGTTCGGCCATATTGCAATCTTTTTGACTTGAACATAGATTCTCACAGAAGTTGTAACAAGGTTCTGAAGTCTGTTGGGTTGGCTGTGGCATCAGCTGACAAGGTGGATGTATCTGTTCTGTCGGTGTCCACTGACTACACGTCATTTATTGACAGATGGGTGCATCTGATTAAACACAGTGGTAAGTAGTTTAGAATAAAAATTTTAATATTGTATCATTTTTAGTCCTCAAGCACACACATACACACACACAATAATAGATGGATAAGTATGTATATATATATGTATGTGTGTATATGTATATATATATATATACATATATACATAATACAGATATATCTGGTATATATGTATATATATATATATATATATGTGTGTGTATATATATATATATATATATATATATGTATATATATATATGTATATATATATATATATATATATATATGTGATATATATATATATATATATATATATATGCATATGCATGTGTGTATGTGCATATTTATTTAGAATAATTTTAAACAATTAATATGAAAAATACAGAAATAACAAATAAATGAATTTATGTTTTTCTAAAGATCTTTAACAGATTATTAGCAAGAATTAAAAAGAAAAAAAGATGACAAATAAAAAAAAAAAACAGTCTTCTTTAATATTCTTAAATTTAAAAAAAAAAGAAAAAAAAGGCTAAAGTTAGTCTTACAAAGCTATTATAATTCTTATACTGATGTCATAGAATTAGAATGCAGAATACTGAAATACTTGAAATGGATACATGCAAATATGTGAGTTATTTTTTTCAGTTTATATTTTAATGAAGTTTTTCTTTGTAATATTATATTAAAAAAAATAAATGAGTGATTTTTATTATATTTTTTTAGAAAAGGCTCCAGTTGTTCTTATATGTGCTGGTAAAAACTGTGGCAAGTCTACTGCTGCAAGGATGCTTGTCAATTCAGCTCTCAATGTGTTTGTATTTCTGATTATCTTTTTCACCATTTAGAACATGCAGACACATTTAAAGTAGTTAAGAACTCAGAATTATTATTTTATAGTTTCTTTTTATAACTTGTTGATTTTGATTTTAATTTTCTACAGGTTATGTTTTATTTATATTAAAATATAAAAAAATGTGTTATTAATTTCTGTATAAAGGAAATATGCTTTACAGAATAATAAAATTTCGAATTTCAGTGTAAAGAAAGTCTGTTTCTGGAATATCTTTTATATTTCAATTATAAATGAAGTATATTTTCTAGAATGATTTTTTAAATTTCAGTATATTTTCTGCATTTTAAATTTCAGTATAAAGTGAAGTATATTTTTAGAATGTTTTAAATTTTAATATAAAAGAAATGTATTTTTAATTTCAGTATAAAAGAAGTGTTTTTTTCTAGAATGTTTTTAATTTCAGTATAAAAGAAGTTTTTTTTTTTAAAATGTTTTTAATTTCAGTATAAAAAAAGTATATTTTATTGAAAGTGTTTTTAATTTCAGGATAAAAGAAGTATATTTTCTAGAAATTGTTTTAATTTCAGTATAAAAGAAGTTTTTTTTTCTAGAATGTTTAATTTCAGTATAAAAGAAGTATATTTTCTAGAAATTGTTTTTAATTTCAGTATAAAAGAAGTATATTTTATTTTTTTTCTAGAAATTGTTTTTAATTTCAGTATAAAAAGATGTATATTTTCTAATTTCAGAAAAAGAAGTATTTTTTATTTAATGTGTTTTTAATTTCAGTATAAAAGAAGTATATTTTATTTAATGTGTTTTTAATTTCAGTATAAAAGAAGTATATTTTCTAGAAATTGTTTTTAATTTCAGTATAAAAGAAGTATATTTTATTTAAAGTTTTTTATTTCTGGAAATTTAAAGTTTTTTAATTTCAGTATAAAAAAGAAATATATTTTCTAGAAATTGTATTTAATTTCAGTATAAAAGAAGTTTTTATTTAACATTTTTTTAATTTCTAGAAATTTTTATATTGTTTTTAATTTCAGTATAAAAGAAGTATGTTTCCTGGAATGTGACATTGGCCAGTCTGAGTTGACACCATCTTGTTGTGTGTCTCTTCACACACTCACAGAACCTCTGTTAGGTGAACTTTTTATTTTCTTTCTTTTTGCCTTTTTAATTTTATATTTAAATATTTTGGAGATTCATCATTCACATATCCTTTTACAATTATTCTGTTAACCAAATTGTGATAAAGCTTTTTGACCATATTAGTCAAACAAAATTATTATTATTATTATTATTATTATTATTATTTTTTTTTTAAATAAATTAATGAATGTTACGATAATTCTTTTTCATATATAAAAAAAACTACAACAAAATGACTTTTGTTCATCTAAATTACTGATTTGTGTATGATGTATTATGTAGATGCTGATTTAAAGATGATTCTTTATGTTCTTCATTTCTTTAGGTCCTCCATTTACTCATCAACGAGAAGCAGAGAGGTAAATATTGTGTTATTTGATATCTTCACAGAAACATATCAGATTTCAGATTTCATACATTTCAGATACATATTTTCTATTTTTATTTTTATTTTAAAAAATTTCCATAATCCATGCCATTGTGAATTATACTTATTTTTTATTCAGGCCTGACAAATGTTTAATATTATTGAAATAGTTTTCAACTATGAACACAAATAATGTTTTTTTTATTATTGCCATCACCCACCAAACAGTTGGTCCAAAAATAACCTACCACATTATTGTTTATAGTTGAAATTGAAACAACAGTTATTACATATTTGCAGAAACTTAAAGAATATCTAATTTTAACATTCAGATTAGTATATTTGGTTAGGGGGTTTAGAAATTAACCTTTAAGAAGGTATTATATTGACAATTGCAATAATCTAACTATACTTTTTTAGAGCCTGTTACTAATGTATTGCATATTTCATCTTTATTTTACTTTTATGCCTGTTTTATTGTATGTGCATTATCATTGTCTTTTTAGTATGGATTTCTTTTGCTAAAGTCTGTTTTGTTGTGTCATTATAATTTATATCCTTCATCTTTTCAGTATGTGTTACTTCGGAGGACTGACCCCCTCAGACAATCCCAGCCTGTACGTCACTCAACTCACCTACGTCTATGAGTCTTACAAGAAGAAGGAACAGCCACCTCCCCTTATTATCAACACCATGGGCTGGATTGAAGGTACAGATACGTAGTGAATGATTTTTTGTTAGAGTCTTCCCAATTTAAGGAATGATTCACCAGCATGTGTGTTGATGTATAGAGAACAAGATTTACTTTATACTACAGAATCATAGCAGTTTTAAAATAAGTTAAAGATTTAATTTAAAAATAAATATATATATATATATATATAAATTTTAATTTGTAAGCCATTGTGTGTGTGTGTGTTTGTGTTTGACTTCATGTATTTCTGTGCACGTCTGTGTGAAAATACATGCTCCAGGCAAATCATAGCTATGAACTGATTGATTTTTAAAACTATACATATTAATTATAATTCTATATATTTCATAACTGGACAAGATTAATTCGTTACTTTTCTAAATCTTTTTTTTTTTTTTTAGTTTTATTTATTTATTTATTTGTTTATTTGGTTTTATTTGTTATTTGTTATCTTTTAAAAATGAGAAAATATTATTTCTTAATTTACCAGGTCTAGGATTATGTCTATTGATGGACACACTGCAAACAACCAAACCAGATTTAGTCATTCAGATTGACTCATCATCCATACAAAACAGTCTGAAACCCATTACACCAGAATACGTTGCCAGGCAACCAGGGTGGTTTTTCACCCAGAAACCAGTAATTATCATTAGGTTAATTATCTATTAGAGACAAAGGCATAATTAAATACCTTTTTCGTGTTAGCTTTCATTGTGAAAGTGTACCCTAGCTGCAACTGGTTATTAAACAGGAAAATAATGTTTCATGATTACCAGGGCTAAATGGTTTATTACTCTGATACATTTTTGAGAGAGAGAGAAAAAAGAATAACAAAATATATACTGGCTTTGTTATTATGTATATTCTACATTTTTCAAATGTGATTAATTTTTAGTGATGCTTTTGTGGTGTTATTGGTATATTATTTATTAGCTTTATTTTTTCTTTATTATTCTTGCCATGTAACAAAATGTTTTTAACTTCAAATTGCTGCAGAAAATGATAACAATAACTTTATTGGATATATTATTTTTTTAATTATTTAACAGAAAAGTAAAATTTTCCAGCTAGAAACAAGTCTTCTATTTGATTAAAACTTGTTTGTATGTAATGAAAATTGATTTTTATTTTACTTTTTTTCTTTTTTTTAGATACCTGACAGTGAAGAACCAAAACATGAACTAATTAAAGTGGATTCTCTCTCTGACAATATTCAACGGTGAATACCTTGAGAATTTAATACAGTTTATTATATATAAATTATTTAATAACTTTAATGGTTTTGTTATCAGTATATCTTTATCTAGTATCTAGAATGCTTTGAGATTCAGAGTATAAACAAATTAAAAAATAATACCACAAAAAAATGGATTCATAAAATAGATCCTTCTTTCACTATTGGGACAAATTAATAATTTTCACGAATCCTAATTTTTTATATATATTCTTTTCTTTTCTGTCTTTAATAGTCTATTTAGTAAAATACACTGTCGGTTAGTAAATTCCTCTTTACACAATATACCATTGCCATTTATACCATATGCTGCGTACATTCACAATGTTTACTTTTTCTAAACCGATTAGTGATATATTATCATAGTTAACACAGTTATACTGTAATGCTATAGCAGTGAATTCAATGCTAATTACATCTATTTAAGAATTATATTTATTATTCAGTAATGTGACTGATTTTAGTTTGTTTCTGCCATGCAGTATTATTCTGTTATATATAATATAACTGATTTCTCATTATTTTTCTGTTATAGTGTTACATCTGTTGTTATTATTATGATAAAACTGATTTCTCACATTATTTCTATCTTGCAGTGTAATTCTGAACTGGAAGCCTCTGACTACAGGAACATGTCTTTGCTGGCCTATTTATCAGCTCAGGTTGAGCCTGGCATTACTCTCATTTCTGTGATACCACACACAGTGTCTTGGTCACAGACTGGAGTTCACATATGCCACTACGCAGTAAAACCCAGTGATGTTTTCTGTTCTCTCAATGCTAGCGTTGTGGCTCTGTGTGTAGCAGATCTGTCAAAGGTGAAATTAGTTACTTTTTTCAATAAATATAATCATTTAAATAACTGGTCATCATATTGGTATCACACACAACATGTATATACACATGACTAAACACTCGATAATTCTCTTATAGCTTCTATGTAGCAGATTTATCAAAGGTGAAAATCTATTTCAGTAAATATATGGTTGTATAATTAATTGGTCATTATGATGGTAAAACTAACAACAGACTATATACAGTATATGTAAACAGTTGATAATTCTTTTTTGGTTCTGTGTAGCAGATTTATCAAAGCTGAAAATTTTATGTATGTATGTATGTATAAGTATCACTAAAGAGTTGATACTTCTGTTGTGGCTACACATAGCAGATCTGTCAAAGATGATTTTATTCTCAACAATTATAATCATTTAAATAAATATATAAAGGTCATGAGATATATATATATATATATATGTATAGCTAAATGGTCCTATTCTGTTAATTTACTTATAATACTTATGATATATTAAGTTAAACATACTCTTCTAATATATTTTCAAAAGAATAGATATCAATTCTAACAGTTTGGATACCATTACAAATAATATATCATTGGTGATTATTACTGTTAATGTAATGCTTCATTTAAATTTTTATTGGTGGTGGGGAGAAAAAAAAAAAAAATTCTGCTTTTTTAATCATTATTAGAACATTGCTGATGCAGAATTTTAAAACCCAGGCAGTATTCTCACAGTGTGATCGTAATTGTGAAGAATAAATTGTTTCATTTGTTATAGAAGAAAAATAATTTGGTTTGCATTAAGAAAAAAGATGGTGGATGTTATACCAATTTTGATATCCATTTTGATGTAAAGGTCATGAGATAATATTCCCTCATCCTTTTGACACTTAATGCTTTAGTCACATTATGTTACATTTTGCTGTTATCTTATTGATAATTTTGAATGATGAAAAATGACATTTGTTGTTTTTACTGTAGGCTTCTTCTACAACTGGCAATTTTGGCTGACGTCATAGTGGTGTTTAAGATATTTATTTTGTAGTTTGTAAGTAATAAAATCCATTTATTTCATTACTGAAAGAAAATGTTATTTTGCTTTTTATTTTTGTATTGTTTCTGACAAGTAAATGTTTTCTCTTGTTTTATTTGTAGGCTCACAGATCCAGCAGTGATTCTCCCTGGTTTTTTGATCAGATACCAGTTTGTCAGTGTCTAGGATTAGGTTAGTTTTCATGTTTTCATCATGTTTTGTGCATTATCTAGTTATTATTTCGGTTATTATTATTACTTTGTTTTCTTGCTTCTAAATATAAAGATAGGTTAGCGTAAGTGTGTGTGTTTTTAGATAGATAGATAGATAGATAGATATAAATAAATAAAAGCAGGGATATGCGTGTGTTTTTGTGTGTGTGTAGATATAGATATATAGATATATTTTTAAATGTTGTTTAAAAAATTCTTGATGAAACTCTAAACACATGATTAATTATTTCTGATCACTTACAGAAATCAGGTAGCTTTTTTTTGTATATTTCAAAAAATTATTTATTAGAAAGTTTAAGTATAATTTTACATAAATATTATTTTTACTTCTTTATTGAAAATAATAAAATATTTTATACAATATTTATTATTATTTATAAAATTTCAACTTATTTTCTACCTTATTATCTAAAATATTAAAAAACACTCCTAGTTAAACATTTTCTGGAATGTGTTTTTAATTTCAGTACAAAAATATATATTTTTCAAATTTCTATATAAATGAAGTATATTTTCTAAAATATGTCTTAAATATATTAAATTTATTCCAGGGTTTAATTTTTTTTCCAAAATACAGTATTTAGAAGTGCTAATATTTGGGGGTTTTTCAGGTATTGTTCGAGGAATTGACATGGAATCGAAGAAACTCTACATCATCACCCCTTTGAGTTCAGACAAGCTGCAAAATGTTAACACAGTTCTGAAAGGGAAGAATATAATTCCTTCTGATGTGTTCAAAGGACAGGTAGCAGCAACAGATGTCTTCTGTTTTTTATTTATGTATTTTTTTTAATTAGTTTTTATATGTTTTATTTTGTGTTGGGTTCTGTTGTTTTATTTTATTTTATTTTTTGTGTTTTTTTTTTTCATTTCATTTTACTTTTACTTTACTTTACTTTACTTTATTATTATTGAAACTGTACGTATTAAAGATATGAAGAAACAGTCTGAGTACATTCTGATTACTTATAGAGTGTGTTTGATTTGTATTGTTTTCTGTCCAAACATTATAACACCAAAAGTGTACAGTTTAAAGTAATCAGGGTGCTACTATTGTTTATGTTGTTTACAGGGTGGATTTGTTTGCTCCAAAATTTCTAAGGTAGGATACAGCATAGGTAGGATGTAGCTCCAAGTCCATTTTGTATGCAGTGATGAAGTAATCAAAATTCTGAATTCTTTAATGTAAATAATTGTGTTATAAATTGTTTATTTTCATTCTGCACATCTATTATTTTTTTTCACAGTCATACAGTGTTTCTTTGGGTGTGTATGTAATTCATATATAAATGTCACATCGTGTTGAAATATTACTTTATATACAGCTAATAATGAAAACATTAATTATTTCTTTTTGTCATGCAAGTGCTGTGACAAAGTACTTGAAAATTTTATTTGAAAACTGAATACAATTTACAGCATATTTTTGTGATACCCACTGTACAAAAATTTAGATATTTATCATTTTAATGTAACAGTATTTATTGATAGATGACAATAATTTTAATATCTTTTTAATAATAATTTTTATTTATTTTATTAACTTAAAAAGTTTTTTCTCCAAGCCCACAATAATGTTTTTCTCCTGCCCCTGGGAAGGTGAATATCAAATATCCTCTCACTGCTAATTAAAACAAAATAGAATGGCACAAGTGGTTTATGTTTCTCATTGATTATGAGGACTTTAACCAACTGTGTTATATCATCATCAGTTATAAATGTGATATTAACCAAAATATATCTTTCTTTTATCTTGCAAATGAAATGTTATGTGATTTATTTTAACTGTAATCTGTTTTAATTTCAGACTTCCACTGGCCCAATTCCTTATGTTGATACTGTTCTTATGACACAGACTGCAGCAAGATATAAATCTCGAAGAATGTCAAGAAGATGAATTTTAATAAAAGAATTTCTAATACTTGAAACTGAAGAAAACAATAAAAAATAAAACTGAAATAAATAAATAAAGTGAAATGAGTGAAATAAATACAAATTTAAATTAAGAAAACAATTCTGTTTCTGTAGAAATTAAAGATTATTTTTGTAATATTTGATATATTGTCCATTTTGTTTTAAATTGTTGAGAAAGAATTCTAAACCTGCAAACAGTTTAAGCATCTTGTCATTAAAATTTTGTATTTTATTGTTTATTTCTTCATTTTTATTTATTACATTTTATTTTTTAAGTTTCTTTTAAATTTAATTTTTGAAGATTGTGTGTAAATGTTTTGGCCTGGTTTATCTTTATGTTTAGAGGATAAAAAATTCTAATTTCATTTTATTTAGAATTTCAAAAAGATTTACTTCAGGATAAATTTGTGTTTCAAAAAGAACAAAAGTCTCAATTTTAAAAATTAAAGATGAGTTTCTTTAGTTGCTTTCATTGGTAAACATCATCTTGCTACTGCTATTCAGAGAGACTTGCCAGTATTTCCTGTTTCAAATAATTATTTGAAGAACTGTATGACTCGCATCTATTGATTGTTCTTAACTGTATTTTGATACCATTAAACAAATACTCATTATTTAATAACTTCCACCAGGTCATTGTATTTAACAGACAGAACTACACTGACAAACTCTATCTTGTCCATCAGCACATCAATATTCAGCTGCAGTGATGCTCTGGTCATGCAGGTCACAGATATTACGGCTTGATGGCATTTCCCCAAATTTTCATCTCACTGCTGTTCCTATCAAGAGACAATTGCCTTGATAGGAGGAGACCAGTAAACCCATTATTCTCACTAATCAACCCATTAACACTGCACTGAACTGAAAATCCGGGCTTCCGGACTGCTTAGCTAGGGCAGATGTTAATGTCAGATGAAAGTAAACGGATGATTGTGTTTGTATTAATAATGAAATCGATGAATAGCACTGTTTAGTTTTTGGGTAATGTAACTTTACACAAAACTGCAAAACGCGAAGTAATTTATAAAATGTCTGTTGTATCCAGACATTCCTTGTTTATTTTGACATGTAACAATGTAACAATAAAATATTAAAATGTGCAAACACGTTGTTCTCCGACTCTAGCTGTCACTTTGAACAACAACAACAAGAAAAATAATAAGCCTTTCTCGTAAAAACACGAAACGTTCGATTCAACCAGTTAGAAAGCGCATTTATTTGGAACCTTTCTGCCCTTCGTTTACCTTCGTTTCGTTGATCTTGTCTTCCAAATCTCGCGTTTTCTCGACAAACTGATCGTCGTTTGCGTGAGTTCGCTTCTCGTGCACTTTTCTTTTGCTTTGACTGAAGAAGAACTTTTCCCTTGCGGATCTGTGCCACCATTTTATCTTCCTTTTCACGTGCGGTTTTCTCAGTTCGGAAATCTCGTCGAGTTCTGGTTGACTGGATTTTTCAGTTAATTTCGGACTCTCAGAATGATTTGGTTGTGGGTCTTTCTTGTTACTGTTCTCGCTGTTACGTTTTGCGCCATTATTAGCAGTCGTTTGGAGATCGTCTTCCAGTCCTAACTCGGTCTCGGAATCTTCCTTACTTCTTTTTATATGTGTATGCTTATTATCATGTTTCCCATGTGCTGGCTTCATATGTGGAAAACCATATCTTCTGGTCTTTTCATTTTCCCTCTTCGTACGTGATAATTCAGCTTCGTCCTTTCTTTTCACGCGCGATAATTCAGCCTCGTCTCCTCTCTTCACGCGTGACAATTCAGCTTCGTCTCCTCTTTTCACGCGTGACAATTCAGCTTCGTCTACTCGTTTCACGCGTGACAGTTCAGCTTCGTCTCCTCTTTTAACGCGTGATAATTCAGCTTCGTCAGTTCAGCTTCTTTCTCCTCTTTTAATCGCGCGTGATAATTCAGCTTCTTTCCTTTCAACGCGTGATGGGGCAATTTCGTCTCTTTTCACGCGCGATAATTCAGCTTCATTAATTCTCTTTACGCGTGATAATTCCTTTTCCTGGTCTCTCTTGACGCGAGTGAGTTCCAGAAAGGATTCATCTGATCGCTTCTCGCGCTGCAGTTCAGTCTCTAGATTAAGACTGGCTGGATGTAAAGGAATGGCCTGGAAAAATAAAATAAAACACCCCACCTTTGATTAAAACAGAAACAGAAATAAAAACGAAATAATATTTATGATCCGCAGAATTCATTTACTGTATTGCAATTTCAATGTAAAGAGACAGAGAGAATAATAATAATTAAAAAAAAAACTAGAAAAAAAAAAAAAATAATAATAATAATAAATTTAAAAACAAAAATAATAATAAAAAAATAACAATAAATAAAATAAGACTTTCAAAATATCGTACGTTACATAACACCCACAGATTGCTAGTCCAAGTATATTCCACAATAAATCAGCGTTTTTATTAAGAAAATCTATAACTGCAAAACTGAAATCTCTTTTGTTTTATTCAATTTACATCATCCACGGTGTAAATCCACAGCATTGCGATTGCACATTTTTTTTCTTTCTCTCAACTGGCTTCATCACTGATTGAATTTCTAAAGTAATATGAATAGTCTCTCTGCAAAATCTTATATAAATCACCGTGATCCATTCATTTTCTAATCTGAGTTGGCAGCCTCTCAGGAGAGGACTATTGACGCCTTAAATGAAAGTACGACCACACAAGGAAATGATGAATGACTGTTTCGTATTCATTATGCTAAATTAAAATTCTTTGTAGAATCAGCTAAATAAGATATGTTGTGCTTGATATATATACCGATTATTCGAATAACTGTACGATAATGCAGGAATAGTTTGTAGGTGAAAAAAATGCGAAAATAAGGAAGAAATTTGTTGTTTTGTAAAATGCATCCTTTATCGGAATATATTATAGGTGAGGATGATGGAACAAAATACAATGTTTGTGATATACGTCCATAAAATAACGTAGCTGGAATACAGTGTGTATGAAAAGAATATTTTAATTTGTTTCGCTTTTTATTCGTGCAAAAACAACGGAAAATATTACTGCAACATGAAAATGTTTCATTATTTCAATTACAAAAATGATTAAAATCAGGACTGAAATCAGGGGTCCATCTGTCTGTCTAGATTACAACATAAAACAATTAGATGTATTTCTAAATACTCTGAGTTTCAGTAACAGATTAATGAGAATTATTAGCATTAAAATAATGACAGATCAACAGTTAAATACTTTGTCTTTTGATAATTTCAGATAGCTTGAATTTACAATATTAGTAAAGAGAAGAAGACTGAAAGAAATATGTAGACAAAATGTAAGTTGTTTATATAGGAAATGATATTTAAAAACGTATTTGTTATTGCTTTTGTTGTTGTTATTATTATTATTTTAAATTATTTAAATATTTATTATTATTTATTATTATTTGTAAATTTTATTTGAATATTTATTATATTTTTATTCACCAATTACTGTATTTATTTTATTAATACTGCTGCTACTATTGCTGCTGCTGCTACTACTACTACTAACACCACCACCACCACCACCACTACTACTACTACTACTACTACTACTGCTGCTGCTGCTATTGCTGCTGCTGCTACTACTACTACTACTTCTATCCTTTTATTTCTTATTCGTTTCTTAGAATAATTATTAATCTATCACGCACGTGTTTGCGTTTTGAAACAATATCTGGATATCGTTTTAATTTTAAAATTTGTTTTTCTTATTAGTCAATACGTAGATAGATACCACGTTGTACTGAACTAGCACCTATAGCATCAGCTTTCCACAGCTTCTGAAAATTTTATTTGAATGCTGAATAAAATTTACAGCATATTTTTGTGATACCCACTGGACAAAAATTTTGATATTTATCATTTTAATGTAACAGTATTTATTGATAGATGACAATAATTTTAATATCTTTTTAATAATAATTTTTATTTATTTTATTAACTTCAAAAGTTTTTCTCCAAGCCCACAATAATGTGTTTTCCCAGCCCTGGGAAGGTGAATATCAAATATCCTCTCATTGCTAATTAAAACAAAATAGAATGACACAAGTGGTTTATGTTTCTCATTGATTATGAGGACTTTAACCAAATGTGTTATATCATCATCAGTTATAAATATGATATTAACTAAAATATATCTTTCTTTTATCTTGCAAATGAAATGTTATGTGATTTATTTTAACTATAATCTGTTTTAATTTCAGACTTCCACTGGCCCAGTTCCTTATGTTGATACTGTTCTTATGACACAGACTGCAGCAAAATATAAATCTCGAAGAATGTCAAGAAGATGAATTTTAATAAAAGGAATTTCTAATACTTGAAACTGAAGAAAAAAAAAAAAAAAAAAAACTGAAATAAATAAATAAAGTGAAATGAGTGAAATAAATAAAAATTTAAATTAAGAAAACAATTGTGTTTCTGTAGAAATTAAAGATTATTTTTTTAATATTTGATATATTGTCCATTTTGTTTTAAATTGTTGAGAAAGAATTCTAAACCTGCAAACAGTTTTAAGCATCTTGTCATTAAAATTTTGTATTTTATTGTTTATTTCTTCATTTTTATTTATTACATTTTATTTTTTTAAAGTTTCTTTTAAATTTAATTTTGAAGATTGTGTGTAAACGTTCTGGCCTGGTTCATCTTTATGTTTAGAGGATAAAAACTTCTTATTTCATTTTATTTAGAATTTCAAAAAGATTTACTTCAGGATAAATTTGTGTTTCAAAAAAAACAAAAGTCTCAATTTTCAAAATTAAAGAGATGACTTTCTTTAGTTCCTTTCATTGGTAAACATCATCTTGCTACTGCTATTCAGAGAGACTTGCCAGTATTTCCCGTTTCAAATAATTATTTGAAGAACTATGACTCGCATCTATTAATTGTTCATAACTGTATTTTGATACCATTAAACAAATACTCATTATTTAATAACTTCACCAGGTCATTGCATTTAACAGACAGAACTACACTGACAAACTCTATCTTGTCCATCAGCACATAAACATTCAGCTGCAGTGACGCTCTGGTCATGCAGGTCACAGATATTACGGCTCGATGGCATTTCCCCAAATTTTCATCTCACTGCTGTTCCTATCAAGAGACAATTGCCTTGATAGGAGGAGAGCAGTAAACCCATTATTCTCACTAATCAACCCATTAACACTGCACTGAACAGAAAACCCGGGCTTCCGGACTTGTTAGCCAGGGCAGATGTTAATGTCAGATGAAAGTAAACGGATGATTGTGTTTGTATTAATAATGAAATCGATGAACAGCACTGTTTAGTTTTTGGGTAATGTAACTTTACACAAAACTGGAAAACGCGAAGTAGTTTATAAAATGTCTGTTGTATCCAGACATTCCTTGTTTATTTTGACATGTAACAATGTAACAATAAAATATTAAAATGTGAAAATACGTTGTTCTCCGACTCTCGCTGTCACTTTGAACAACAACAACAACAAAAATAAGAAGTCTTTCTCGTAAAACACGAAACGTTCGATTCAACAAGTTAGAAAGCGCATTTATTTGGAACTTTTCTGCCCTTCGTTTACCTTCGTTTCGTAGACCTTGTCTTCCAAATCGCGCGTTTTCTCGACAAACTGATCGCCGTTTGCGTGAGTTCGCTTCTCGTGCACATTTCTTTTGCTTTGACTGAGGAAGAACTTTTCCCTTGCGCGTTTCTCCCACCATCCCATCTTCCTTTTCACGTGCGGTTTTCTCAGTTCGGAAATCTCGTCGAGTTCTGGTTGACTGGATTTTTTAGTTAATTTCGGACTCTCAGAATGATTTGGTTGTGGGTCTTTCTTGTTACTGTTCTCGCTGTTACGTTTTGCGCCATTATTAGCAGTCGTCTGGAGATCGTCTTCCAGTCCTAACTCGGTCTCGGAATCTTCCTTACTTCTTTTTATATGTGTATGCTTATTATTATGTTTCCCATGTGCTGGATTCATATGTGGAAAAACATGTCTTCTGGTCTTTTCATTTTCCCTCTTCGTACGTGATAATTCAGCTTCGTTCTTTCTTTTCACGCGCGATAATTCAGCCTCGTCTCCTCTTTTGCGCGTGACAATTCAGCTTCGCCTCCTCTTCACACGCGTGACAATTCAGCTTCGTCTCCTCTTTTCACGCGTGACAATTCAGCTTCGTCTCCTTTTTCACGCGCGACAGTTCAGCTTCACGCGTGACAGTTCAGCTTCGTCTCCTCTTTTACGCGTGATAATTCAGCTTCTTTCCTTTCAAAGGGTTGTGGTGGAATTTCTCTTTTTACGCGTGATAATTCAGCTTCTTTCGCGTGAACGCGTGAATTCGTCTCTTTTCACGCGCGATAATTCAGCTTCATTAATTCTCTTTACGCGTGATAATTCCTTTTCCTGATCTCTCTTGACGCGAGTGAGTTCCAGAAAGGATTCATCTGATCGCTTCTCGCGCTGCAGTTCAGTTTCTAGATTAAGACTGGCTGGATGTAAAGGAATGGCCTGGAAAAAGAAAATAAAACACCCCACCTTTGATTAAAACAGAAACAGAAATAAAAACGAAATAATTATGATCCGCAGAATTTCAATGTAAAGAGACAGAGAGAATAATAATAATAATAATAATAATAATAAAAAAATTTAGAACAAAAAAACTTAAAAATACAAAAAATCATAAATTTAAAAACAAAATAATAATAAAAAATAACAATAAATAGAATAAGACTTTCAAAATATCGTACGTTACATAACACCCACAGATTGCTAGTCCAAGTATATTCCACAATAAATCAGCGTTTTTATTAAGAAAATCTATAACTGCAAAACTGAAATCTCTTTTGTTTTATTCAGTTTACATCATCCACGGTGTAAATCCACAGCATTGCGATTGCACATTTTTTTCTTTCTCATAACTGGCTTCATCACTGACTGAATTTCTAAAGTAATATGAATAGTCTCTCTGCAAAATCTTATATAAATCACCGTGATCCATTCATTTTCTAATCTGAGTTGGCAGCCTCTCAGGAGAGGACTATTGACGCCTTAAATGAAAGTACGACCACACAAGGAAATGATGAACGACTGTTTCGTATTCATTATGCTAAATTAAAATTCTTTGTAGAATCAGCTAAATAAGATATGTTGTGCTTGATATATATACCGATTATTCGAATAACTGTACGATAATGCAGGAATAGTTTGTAGGTGAAAAAAATGCGAAAATAAGGAAGAAATTTGTTGTTTTGTAAAATGCATCCTTTATCGGAATATATTATAGGTGAGGATGATGGAACAAAATACAATGTTTGTGATATACGTCCATAAAATAACGTAGCTGGAACACAGTGTGTATGAAAAGAATATTTTTGTATTTCTTTCGCTTTTTATTCGTGCAAAAACAAACGGAAAAGATTACAGCAACATGAAAGTGTTTCATTATTTCAATTACAAAAACGATTAAAATCAGGACTGAAATCAGGGGTCCATCTGTCTGTCTAGATTACAACATAAAACAATTAGATGTATTTCTAAATACTTTGAGTTTCAGTAGCAGATTAATGAGAATTATTAGCATTAAAATAATGACAGATCAACAGTTAAATACTTTGTCTTTTGATAATTTCAGATAGCTTGAATTTACAATATTAGTAAAGAGAAGAAGACTGAAAGAAATATGTAGACAAAAATGTAAGTTGTTTATATAGGAAATGATATTTAAAAACGTATTTGTTATTGCTTTTGTTGTTGTTATTATTATTATTATTATTATTATTATTATTATTATTTTAAATTAATTTGAATATTTATTATATATTTATTCTTAATTACTGTATTTATTTTATTAATACTACTACTACTAACACCACCACCACCACCACCACTACTACTACTACTACTACTACTACTACTACTGCTGCTGCTATTGCTGCTGCTGCTACTACTACTACTACTTCTATCGTTTTATTTCTTATTCGTTTCTTAGAATAATTATTAATCTATCACGCACGTGTTTGCGTTTTGAAACAGTATCTGGATATCGTTTTAATTTTAAAATTTGTTTTTCTTATTAGTCAATACGTAGATAGATACCACGTTGTACTGAACTAGCACCTATAGCATCAGCTTTCCACAGCTTCTGGAAATTTTATTTGAATGCCGAATAAAATTTACAGCATATTTTTGTGATACCCACTGTACAAAAATTTAGATATTTATCATTTTAATGTAACAGTATTTATTGATAGATGACAATAATTTTAATATCTTTTTAATAATAATTTTTATTTATTTTATTAACTTCAAAAGTTTTTTCTCCAAGCCCACAATAATGTGTTTTCTCCAGCCCCTGGGAAGGTGAATATCAAATATCCTCTCATTGCTAATTAAAACAAAATAGAATGACACAAGTGGTTTATGTTTCTCATTGATTATGAGGACTTTAACCAACTGTGTTATATCATCATCAGTTATAAATATGATATTAACTAAAATATATCTTTCTTTTATCTTGCAAATGAAATGTTATGTGATTTATTTTAACTGTAATCTGTTTTAATTTCAGACTTCCACTGGCCCAGTTCCTTATGTTGATACTGTTCTTATGACACAGACTGCAGCAAAATATAAATCTCGAAGAATGTCAAGAAGATGAATTTTAATAAAAGAATTTCTAATACTTGAAACTGAAGAAAAAAATAAAAAATAAAACTGAAATAAATAAATAAAGTGAAATGAGTGAAATAAATAAAAATTTAAATTAAGAAAACAATTGTGTTTCTGTAAAAATTAAAGATTATTTTTTTAATATTTGATATATTGTCCATTTTGTTTTAAATTGTTGAGAAAGAATTCTAAACCTGCAAACAGTTTTAAGCATCTTGTCATTAAAATTTTGTATTTTATTGTTTATTTCTTCATTTTTATTTATTACATTTTATTTTTTAAGTTTCTTTTAAATTTAATTTTGAAGATTGTGTGTAAACGTTCTGGCCTGGTTTATCTTTATGTTTAGAGGATAAAAACTTCTTATTTTCATTTTATTTAGAATTTCAAAAAGATTTACTTCAGGATAAATTTGTGTTTCAAAAAGAACAAAAGTCTCAATTTTCAAAATTAAAGAGATGACTTTCTTTAGTTCCTTTCGTTGGTAAACATCATCTTGCTACTGCTACTCAGAGAGACTTGCCAGTATTTCCCGTTTCAAATAATTATTTCAAGAACTGTACGACTCGCATCTATTAATTGTTCATAACTGTATTTTGATACCATTAAACAAATACTCATTATTTAATAACTTCACCAGGCCATTGCATTTAACAGACAGAACTACACTGACAAACTCTATCTTGTCCATCAGCACATAAACATTCAGCTGCAGTGACGCTCTGGTCATGCAGGTCACAGATATTACGGCTCGATGGCATTTCCCCAAATTTTCATCTCACTGCTGTTCCTATCAAGAGACAATTGCCTTGATAGGAGGAGAGCAGTAAACCCATTATTCTCACTAATCAACCCATTAACACTGCACTGAACAGAAAACCCGGGCTTCCGGACTTGTTAGCCAGGGCAGATGTTAATGTCAGATGAAAGTAAACGGATGATTGTGTTTGTATTAATAATGAAATCGATGAACAGCACTGTTTAGTTTTTGGGTAATGTAACTTTACACAAAACTGCAAAACGCGAAGTAGTTTATAAAATGTCTGTTGTATCCAGACATTCCTTGTTTATTTTGACATGTAACAATGTAACAATAAAATATTAAAATGTGAAAATACGTTGTTCTCCGACTCTCGCTGTCACTTTGAACAACAACAACAACAAAAAATAAGAAGTCTTTCTCGTAAAAACACGAAACGTTCGATTCAACAAGTTAGAAAGCGCATTTATTTGGAACTTTTCTGCCCTTCGTTTACCTTCGTTTCGTAGACCTTGTCTTCCAAATCGCGCGTTTTCTCGACAAACTGATCGCCGTTTGCGTGAGTTCGCTTCTCGTGCACATTTCTTTTGCTTTGACTGAGGAAGAACTTTTCCCTTGCGCGTTTCTCCCACCATCCCATCTTCCTTTTCACGTGCGGTTTTCTCAGTTCGGAAATCTCGTCGAGTTCTGGTTGACTGGATTTTTTAGTTAATTTCGGACTCTCAGAATGATTTGGTTGTGGGTCTTTCTTGTTACTGTTCTCGCTGTTTCGTTTTGCTCCATTATTAGCAGTCGTTTGGAGATCGTCTTCCAGTCCTAACTCGGTCTCGGAATCTTCCTTACTTCTTTTTATATGTGTATGCTTATTATCATGTTTCCCATGTGCTGGCTTCATATGTGGAAAACCATGTCTTCTGGTCTTTTCATTTTCCCTCTTCGTACGTGATAATTCAGCTTCGTCCTTTCTTTTCACGCGTGATACTTCAGCCTCGTCTCCTCTCTTCACGCGTGACAATTCAGCTTCGTCTCCCCTTTTCACGCGTGACAATTCAGCTTCGTCTCCTCTTTTTACGCGCGATAATTCAGTTTCTTTCCTTTCAACGGGTGATGGTGCAATCTCGTCTCTTTTGACGCGTGACAATTCAGCTTCGTCTCCTCTTTTTACGCGTGATAATTCAGCTTCTTTCCTTTCAACGCGTGATGGTGCAATCTCGTCTCTTTTCACGCGTGACAATTCAGCTTCATTAATTCTCTTTACGCGTGATAATTCCTTTTCCTGATCTCTCTTGACGCGAGTGAGTTCCAGAAAGGATTCATCTGATCGCTTCTCGCGCTGCAGTTCAGTCTCTAGATTAAGACTGGCTGGATGTAAAGGAATGGCCTGGAAAAATAAAATAAAACACCCCACCTTTGATTAAAACAGAAACAGAAATAAAAACGAAATAATATTTATGATCCGCAGAATTCATTTACTGTATTGCAATTTCAATGTAAAGAGACAGAGAGAATAATAATAATTAAAAAAAAAACTAGAAAAAAAAAAAAATAATAATAATAATAATAAATTTAAAAACAAAAATAATAATAAAAAAATAACAATAAATAAAATAAGACTTTCAAAATATCGTACGTTACATAACACCCACAGATTGCTAGTCCAAGTATATTCCACAATAAATCAGCGTTTTTATTAAGAAAAAACTGAAATCTCTTTTGTTTTATTCAATTTACATCATGCACAGTGTAAATCCACAGCATTGCGATTGCAAATTTTTTTTCTTTCTCTCAACTGGCTTCATCACTGATTGAATTTCTAAAGTAATATGAATAGTCTCTGTGCAAAATCTTATATAAATCACCGTGATCCATTCATTTTCTAATCTGAGTTGGCAGCCTCTCGGGAGAGGACTATTGACGCCTTAAATGAAAGTACGACCACACGAGGAAATGATGAATGACTGTTTCGTATTCATTATGCTAAATTAAAATTCTTTGTAGAATCAGCTAAATAAGATATGTTGTGCTTGATATATATACCGATTATTCGAATAACTGTACGATAATGCAGGAATAGTTTGTAGGTGAAAAAAATGCGAAAATAAGGAAGAAATTTGTTGTTTTGTAAAATGCATCCTTTATCGGAATATATTATAGGTGAGGATGATGGAACAAAATACAATGTTTGTGATATACGTCCATAAAATAACGTAGCTGGAATACAGTGTGTATGAAAAGAATATTTTTGTATTTCTTTCGCTTTTTATTCGTGCAAAAACAAACGGAAAAGATTACAGCAACATGAAAGTGTTTCATTATTTCAATTACAAAAATGATTAAAATCAGGACTGAAATCAGGGGTCCATCTGTCTGTCTAGATTACAACATAAAACAATTAGATGTATTTCTAAATACTTTGAGTTTCAGTAGCAGATTAATGAGAATTATTAGCATTAAAATAATGACAGATCAACAGTTAAATACTTTGTCTTTTGATAATTTCAGATAGCTTGAATTTACAATATTAGTAAAGAGAAGAAGACTGAAAGAAATATGTAGACAAAATGTAAGTTGTTTATATAGGAAATGATATTTAAAAACGTATTTGTTATTGCTTTTGTTGTTGTTATTATTATTATTATTATTATTATTATTATTATTATTATTATTATTATTATTTTAAATTAATTTGAATATTTATTATATATTTATTCTTAATTACTGTATTTATTTTATTAATACTACTACTACTAACACCACCACCACCACCACCACCACTACTACTACTACTACTACTACTACTACTACTACTGCTGCTGCTGCTGCTTTGCTGCTGCTGCTACTACTACTACTACTTCTATCGTTTTATTTCTTATTCGTTTCTTAGAATAATTATTAATCTATCACGCACGTGTTTGCGTTTTGAAACAGTATCTGGATATCGTTTTAATTTTAAAATTTGTTTTTCTTATTAGTCAATACGTAGATAGATACCACGTTGTACTGAACTAGCACCTATAGCATAAGCTTTCCACAGCTTCTGAAAATTTTATTTGAATGCCGAATAAAATTTACAGCATATTTTTGTGATACCCACTGTACAAAAATTTAGATATTTATCATTTTAATGTAACAGTATTTATTGATAGATGACAATAATTTTAATATCTTTTTAATAATAATTTTTATTTATTTTATTAACTTCAAAAGTTTTTTTCTCCAAGCCCACAATAATGTGTTTTCTCCAGCCCCTGGGAAGGTAAATATCAAATATCCTCTCACTGCTAATTAAAACAAAATAGAATGGCACAAGTGGTTTATGTTTCTCATTGATTATGAGGACTTTAACCAAATGTGTTATATCATCATCAGTTATAAATATGATATTAACTAAAATATATCTTTCTTTTATTTTGCAAATGAAATGTTATGTGATTTATTTTAACTATAATCTGTTTTAATTTCAGACTTCCACTGGCCCAGTTCCTTATGTTGATACTGTTCTTATGACACAGACTGCAGCAAAATATAAATCTCGAAGAATGTCAAGAAGATGAATTTTAATAAAGGAATTTCTAATACTTGAAACTGAAGAAAAAAAATAAAAAATAAAACTGAAATAAATAAATAAAGTGAAATGAGTGAAATAAATAAAAATTTAAATTAAGAAAACAATTGTGTTTCTGTAGAAATTAAAGATTATTTTTTTAATATTTGATATATTGTCCATTTTGTTTTAAATTGTTGAGAAAGAATTCTAAACCTGCAAACAGTTTTAAGCATCGTGTCATTAAAATTTTGTATTTTATTGTTTATTTCTTCATTTTTATTTATTACATTTTATTTTTTAAGTTTCTTTTAAATTTAATTTTGAAGATTGTGTGTAAACGTTCTGGCCTGGTTCATCTTTATGTTTAGAGGATAAAAACTTCTTATTTCATTTTATTTAGAATTTCAAAAAGATTTACTTCAGGATAAATTTGTGTTTCAAAAAAAACACAAAAGTCTCAATTTTCAAAATTAAAGAGATGACTTTCTTTAGTTCCTTTCATTGGTAAACAACATCTTGCTACTGCTACTCAGAGAGACTTGCCAGTATTTCCCGTTTCAAATAATTATTTCAAGAACTGTACGACTCGCATCTATTAATTGTTCATAACTGTATTTTGATACCATTAAACAAATACTCATTATTTAATAACTTCACCAGGCCATTGCATTTAACAGACAGAACTACACTGACAAACTCTATCTTGTCCATCAGCACATAAACATTCAGCTGCAGTGACGCTCTGGTCATGCAGGTCACAGATATTACGGCTCGATGGCATTTCCCCAAATTTTCATCTCACTGCTGTTCCTATCAAGAGACAATTGCCTTGATAGGAGGAGAGCAGTAAACCCATTATTCTCACTAATCAACCCATTAACACTGCACTGAACAGAAAACCCGGGCTTCCGGACTTGTTAGCCAGGGCAGATGTTAATGTCAGATGAAAGTAAACGGATGATTGTGTTTGTATTAATAATGAAATCGATGAACAGCACTGTTTAGTTTTTGGGTAATGTAACTTTACACAAAACTGCAAAACGCGAAGTAGTTTATAAAATGTCTGTTGTATCCAGACATTCCTTGTTTATTTTGACATGTAACAATGTAACAATAAAATATTAAAATGTGAAAATACGTTGTTCTCCGACTCTCGCTGTCACTTTGAACAACAACAACAACAAAAAATAAGAAGTCTTTCTCGTAAAAACACGAAACGTTCGATTCAACAAGTTAGAAAGCGCATTTATTTGGAACTTTTCTGCCCTTCGTTTACCTTCGTTTCGTAGACCTTGTCTTCCAAATCGCGCGTTTTCTCGACAAACTGATCGCCGTTTGCGTGAGTTCGCTTCTCGTGCACATTTCTTTTGCTTTGACTGAGGAAGAACTTTTCCCTTGCGCGTTTCTCCCACCATCCCATCTTCCTTTTCACGTGCGGTTTTCTCAGTTCGGAAATCTCGTCGAGTTCTGGTTGACTGGATTTTTTAGTTAATTTCGGACTCTCAGAATGATTTGGTTGTGGGTCTTTCTTGTTACTGTTCTCGCTGTTACGTTTTGCGCCATTATTAGCAGTCGTCTGGAGATCGTCTTCCAGTCCTAACTCGGTCTCGGAATCTTCCTTACTTCTTTTTATATGTGTATGCTTATTATCATGTTTCCCATGTGCTGGATTCATATGTGGAAAAACATGTCTTCTGGTCTTTTCATTTTCCCTCTTCGTACGTGATAATTCAGCTTCGTTCTTTCTTTTCACGCGCGATAATTCAGCCTCGTCTCCTCTTTTCACGCGTGACAATTCAGCTTCGCCTCCTCTTTTCACGCGTGACAATTCAGCTTCGTCTCCTCTTTTCACGCGTGACAATTCAGCTTCGTCTCCTCTTTTCACGCGCGACAGTTCAGCTTCGTCTACTCTTTTCACGCGTGACAGTTCAGCTTCGTCTCCTCTTTTTACGCGTGATAATTCAGCTTCTTTCCTTACAAAGGGTTGTGGTGGAATCTCGTCTCTTTTTACGCGTGATAATTCAGCTTCTTTCCTTACAACGCGTGATGGGGCAATCTCGTCTCTTTTCACGCGCGATAATTCAGCTTCATTAATTCTCTTTACGCGTGATAATTCCTTTTCCTGATCTCTCTTGACGCGAGTGAGTTCCAGAAAGGATTCATCTGATCGCTTCTCGCGCTGCAGTTCAGTTTCTAGATTAAGACTGGCTGGATGTAAAGGAATGGCCTGGAAAAAGAAAATAAAACACCCCACCTTTGATTAAAACAGAAACAGAAATAAAAACGAAATAATTATGATCCGCAGAATTTCAATGTAAAGAGACAGAGAGAATAATAATAATAATAATAATAATAATAAAAAAATTTAGAACAAAAAAACTTAAAAATACAAAAAATCATAAATTTAAAAACAAAATAATAATAAAAAATAACAATAAATAGAATAAGACTTTCAAAATATCGTACGTTACATAACACCCACAGATTGCTAGTCCAAGTATATTCCACAATAAATCAGCGTTTTTATTAAGAAAAAACTGAAATCTCTTTTGTTTTATTCAATTTACATCATGCACAGTGTAAATCCACAGCATTGCGATTGCAAATTTTTTTTCTTTCTCTCAACTGGCTTCATCACTGATTGAATTTCTAAAGTAATATGAATAGTCTCTGTGCAAAATCTTATATAAATCACCGTGATCCATTCATTTTCTAATCTGAGTTGGCAGCCTCTCGGGAGAGGACTATTGACGCCTTAAATGAAAGTACGACCACACGAGGAAATGATGAATGACTGTTTCGTATTCATTATGCTAAATTAAAATTCTTTGTAGAATCAGCTAAATAAGATATGTTGTGCTTGATATATATACCGATTATTCGAATAACTGTACGATAATGCAGGAATAGTTTGTAGGTGAAAAAAATGCGAAAATAAGGAAGAAATTTGTTGTTTTGTGAAATGCATCCTTTATCGGAATATATTATAGGTGAGGATGATGGAACAAAATACACTGTTTGTGATATACGTCCATAAAATAACGTAGCTGGAATACAGTGTGTATGAAAAGAATATTTTAATTTTTTCGCTTTTATTCGTGCAAAAACAAACGGAAAAAGATTACAGCAACATGAAAATGTTTCATTATTTCAATTACAAAAATGATTAAAATCAGGACTGAAATCAGGGGTCCATCTGTCTGTCTAGATTACAACATAAAACAATTAGATGTATTTCTAAATACTCTGAGTTTCAGTAACAGATTAATGAGAATTATTAGCATTAAAATAATGACAGATCAACAGTTAAATACTTTGTCTTTTGATAATTTCAGATAGCTTGAATTTACAATATTAGTAAAGAGAAGAAGACTGAAAGAAATATGTAGACAAAATGTAAGTTGTTTATATAGGAAATGATATTTAAAAACGTATTTGTTATTGCTTTTGTTGTTGTTATTATTATTATTATTATTATTATTATTATTATTATTATTATTATTTTAAATTAATTTGAATATTTATTATATATTTATTCTTAATTACTGTATTTATTTTATTAATACTACTACTACTAACACCACCACCACCACCACCACCACTACTACTACTACTACTACTACTACTACTGCTGCTGCTATTGCTGCTGCTGCTACTACTACTACTACTTCTATCGTTTTATTTCTTATTCGTTTCTTAGAATAATTATTAATCTATCACGCACGTGTTTGCGTTTTGAAACAGTATCTGGATATCGTTTTAATTTTAAAATTTGTTTTTCTTATTAGTCAATACGTAGATAGATACCACGTTGTACTGAACTAGCACCTATAGCATAAGCTTTCCACAGCTTCTGAAAATTTTATTTGAATGCCGAATAAAATTTACAGCATATTTTTGTGATACCCACTGTACAAAAATTTAGATATTTATCATTTTAATGTAACAGTATTTATTGATAGATGACAATAATTTTAATATCTTTTTAATAATAATTTTTATTTATTTTATTAACTTCAAAAGTTTTTTCTCCAAGCCCACAATAATGTGTTTTCTCCAGCCCCTGGGAAGGTAAATATCAAATATCCTCTCACTGCTAATTAAAACAAAATAGAATGGCACAAGTGGTTTATGTTTCTCATTGATTATGAGGACTTTAACCAAATGTGTTATATCATCATCAGTTATAAATATGATATTAACTAAAATATATCTTTCTTTTATTTTGCAAATGAAATGTTATGTGATTTATTTTAACTATAATCTGTTTTAATTTCAGACTTCCACTGGCCCAGTTCCTTATGTTGATACTGTTCTTATGACACAGACTGCAGCAAAATATAAATCTCGAAGAATGTCAAGAAGATGAATTTTAATAAAGGAATTTCTAATACTTGAAACTGAAGAAAAAAAATAAAAAATAAAACTGAAATAAATAAATAAAGTGAAATGAGTGAAATAAATAAAAATTTAAATTAAGAAAACAATTGTGTTTCTGTAGAAATTAAAGATTATTTTTTTAATATTTGATATATTGTCCATTTTGTTTTAAATTGTTGAGAAAGAATTCTAAACCTGCAAACAGTTTTAAGCATCGTGTCATTAAAATTTTGTATTTTATTGTTTATTTCTTCATTTTTATTTATTACATTTTATTTTTTAAGTTTCTTTTAAATTTAATTTTGAAGATTGTGTGTAAACGTTCTGGCCTGGTTCATCTTTATGTTTAGAGGATAAAAACTTCTTATTTCATTTTATTTAGAATTTCAAAAAGATTTACTTCAGGATAAATTTGTGTTTCAAAAAAAACAAAAGTCTCAATTTTCAAAATTAAAGAGATGACTTTCTTTAGTTCCTTTCATTGGTAAACAACATCTTGCTACTGCTACTCAGAGAGACTTGCCAGTATTTCCCGTTTCAAATAATTATTTCAAGAACTGTACGACTCGCATCTATTAATTGTTCATAACTGTATTTTGATACCATTAAACAAATACTCATTATTTAATAACTTCCACCGGGTCATTGTATTTAACAGACAGAACTACACTGACAAACTCTATCTTGTCCATCAGCACATAAACATTCAGCTGCAGTGACGCTCTGGTCATGCAGGTCACAGATATTACGGCTCGATGGCATTTCCCCAAATTTTCATCTCACTGCTGTTCCTATCAAGAGACAATTGCCTTGATAGGAGGAGACCAGTAAACCCATTATTCTCACTAACCAACCTATTAACACCGCACTGAACAGAAAATCCGGGCTTCCGGACTGGTTAGCCAGGGCAGATGTTAATGTCAGATGAAAGTAAACGGATGATTGTGTTTGTATTAATAATGAAATCGATGAATAGCACTGTTTAGTTTTTGGGTAATGTAACTTTACACAAAACTGCAAAACGCGAAGTAATTTATAAAATGTCTGTTGTATCCAGACATTCCTTGTTTATTTTGACATGTAACAATGTAACAATAAAATATTAAAATGTGCAAACACGTTGTTCTCCGACTCTCGCTGTCACTTTGAACAACAACAACAACAAAAAATAAGAAGTCTTTCTCGTAAAAACACGAAACGTTCGATTCAACCAGTTAGAAAGCGCATTTATTTGGAACCTTTCTGCCCTTCGTTCACCTTCGTTTCGTTGATCTTGTCTTCCAAATCGCGCGTTTTCTCGACAAACTGATCGCCGTTTGCGTGAGTTCGCTTCTCGTGCACATTTCTTTTGCTTTGACTGAGGAAGAACTTTTCCCTTGCGCGTTTCTCCCACCATCCCATCTTCCTTTTCACGTGCGGTTTTCTCAGTTCGGAAATCTCGTCGAGTTCTGGTTGACTGGATTTTTTAGTTAATTTCGGACTCTCAGAATGATTTGGTTGTGGGTCTTTCTTGTTACTGTTCTCGCTGTTACGTTTTGCGCCATTATTAGCAGTCGTTTGGAGATCGTCTTCCAGTTCTAACTCGGTCTCGGAAGCTTCCTTACTTCTTTTTATATGTGTATGCTTATTACCATGTTTCCCATGTGCTGGCTTCATATGTGGAAAACCATGTCTTCTGGTCTTTTCATTTTCCCTCTTCGTACGTGATAATTCAGCTTCGTTCTTTCTTTTCACGCGCGATAATTCAGCCTCGTCTCCTCTTTTCACGCGTGACAATTCAGCTTCGCCTCCTCTTTTCACGCGTGACAATTCAGCTTCGTCTCCTCTTTTCACGCGTGACAATTCAGCTTCGTCTCCTCTTTTCACGCGCGACAGTTCAGCTTCGTCTACTCTTTTCACGCGTGACAGTTCAGCTTCGTCTCCTCTTTTAACGCGTGATAATTCAGCTTCTTTCCTTACATAAATTCGTCTCTTTTTACGCGTGATAATTCAGCTTCTTTCCTTTCAACGCGTGATGGGGCAATTTCGTCTCTTTTCACGCGTGACAATTCAGCTTCATTAATTCTCTTTACGCGTGATAATTCCTTTTCCTGATCTCTCTTGGCGCGAGTGAGTTCCAGAAAGGATTCATCTGATCGCTTCTCGCGCTGCAGTTCAGTTTCTAGATTAAGACTGGCTGGATGTAAAGGAATGGCCTGGAAAAATAAAATAAAACACCCCACCTTTGATTAAAACAGAAACAGAAATAAAAACGAAATAATAATTATGATCCGCAGAATTTCAATTTAAAGAGACAGATTTCAATGTAATAATAATAATAATAATAATAATAAAAAAATTTAGAACAAAAATACATAAAATAATAAATTTAAAAACAAAATAATAATAAAAAAATAACAATAAATAGAATAAGACTTTCAAAATATCGTACGTTACATAACACCCACAGATTGCTAGTCCAAGTATATTCCACAATAAATCAGCGTTTTTATTAAGAAAAACTGAAATCTCTTTTGTTTTATTCAGTTTACATCATGCACAGTGTAAATCCACAGCATTGCGATTGCAAATTTTTTTTTCTCTCTCAACTGGCTTCATCACTGACTGAATTTCTAAAGTAATATGAATAGTCTCTGTGCAAAATCTTATATAAATCACCGTGATCCATTCATTTTCTAATCTGAGTTGGCAGCCTCTCAGGAGAGGACTATTGACGCCTTAAATGAAAGTACGACCACACAAGGAAATGATGAATGACTGTTTCGTATTCATTATGCTAAATTAAAATTCTTTGTAGAATCAGCTAAATTAGATATGTTGTGCTTGATATGTGTACCGATTATTCGAATAACTGTACGATAATGCAGGAATAGTTTGTAGGTGAAAAAATAAAAGCGAATATAATGAAATTTGTTGTTTTGTAAAATGCATCCTTTATCGGAATATATTATAGGTGAGGATGATGGAACAAAATACACTGTTTGTGATATACACCCATAAAATAACGTAGCCGGAATACAGTGTGTATGAAAAGAATATTTTAATTTTTTTCGCTTTTTATTCGTGCAAAAACAACGGAAAAGATTACAGCAACATGAAAATGTTTCATTATTTCAATTACAAAAACGATTAAAATCAGGACTGAAATCAGGGGTCCATCTGTCTGTCTAGATTACAACATAAAACAATTAGATGTATTTCTAAATACTCTGAGTTTCAGTAGCACATTAATGAGAATTATTAGCATTAAAATAATGACAGATCAACAGTTAGATACTTTGTCTTTTGATAATTTCAGATAGCTTGAATTTACAATATTAGTAAAGAGAAGAAGATTTAAAGAAATATGTAGACAAAAATGTAAGTTGTTTATATAGGAAATGATATTTAAAAAGGTATTTGTTATTGCTTTTGTTATTATTATTATTATTATTATTATTATTATTATTCTAAATTTATTTAAATATTTATTATATATTTATTCTTAATTACTGTATTTATTTTATTAATACCACTACTACTACCACCACCATCAGGACCACCACCACCACCACCACTACTACTACTGCTGCTGCTTGCTGCTGCTGCTACTACTACTACTACTACTACTACTTTTTATTTCTTATTCGTTTCGTAGAATAATTATTAATCTATCACGCACGTGTTTGCGTTTTGAAACAATATCTGGATATCGTTTTAATTTTAAAATTTGTTTTTCTTATTACGTCAATACGTAGATAGATACCACGTTGTACTGAACTAGCACCTATAAACATCAGATTTCCACAACTTCTCTTTGTTGTCGTTATTCAACCACTGGTTTGGTTTCCTAGTAACATTAAACTCTGATTAGTTCTGCTGTCTGAGGTATTTCCTTACGTAGATCGGCGCCATTTCAGAAAGTAGTCACCAAGTAACCATGTCAGAACTTGCCATTGTTCGATATTGATTTCGCTGGAGGACGTTTATTTGTATTGTGTAATTGCTAACGAACCAGATTTGTCCCAGGTGACCACTGGACGATTTATAATTATCTGCACACGAGTGAGATAATGATTTCACACATGGATATATATATATATATATATATATATATATATATAATACATACGTCTCTATGGAAGTGTTCATTATATAAAGACATGCGTATATATGTTTCTATGCACATACGTACACAAATAAAATTGCACATACAAACATACTGTATATTCCAACAAATATATACGCATGCACTGATGAACGCACGCACGCGCACACACGCACATACACATAGCCATCATCTTCTGAAATGTAGGCTACTTCTAACTGGGGACTGGAAACCTAATAAATCGAATAAATCTAATATACCTGTCGTCTAATGGGTATAACTCGTCCTTCTAGACAGATATTAACACCACTTAAATGTTAGGAAATTAATAATTTATTGTATAATCTGATTACTGTTACCTCTGTAGCTCGTGGATTTTAAGTGTATATGTAGACCCCATATAGTAATAGTGAGAATGTATGTATTATGTATAAAAAGCGTGTGTGTTTTCTCTCTGTGTGTATGGAGAGAGAGAGAGAGAGAGAGAGAGAGAGAGAGAGAGAGAGAGAGAGAGAGAGAGAGAGAGAGAGAGAGAGAGAGAGAGAGAGAGAGAGACATTAGCGTCTTAATATAACTTTAGAAATTATAGGAACTAAGAATTATTTTCTGAATTGTACTGTATTGTATTGTATTGTCGTTTATTGTTTTGTTTTCTATTGCTTTGCATTATATTTAACCTTCGATATTGGCAATGGCTATCAGAAGCGTTTCATGCTCAAAAACTTTATTGATTTTTGTTGTTATGATCGTATTTTATGAAACAGTCATAAATTCATCGCTTAATCTTCATGCGAGAAAAATGACAAATTGCATTTTTAAGAATTGTAACTATAACAACATTTATAATAATAAAATAGAAATATTCTGATTATATTCTAAAATTATTCTTAAAGATTCTTGACATTTTTTATTATATGAAAGAGTCACGAGAAAATACATTTGGCTGGTTTAAGTAGGTTGGTAGATACGTATATATATATATATATATATATATGTATATGTATATGTATATATATATATATATAAAAATTTAAATTTATATATATATTTTACATTTGTATATATAAATCATTATGTATAAATATATAAAAACAGACAGGCTCCAACATACAATACACTTTTAGAATGTTTTTATGACATATACATACATATTTAATTTCTTTTATGATATATTTTCTATGTAGACAGGTGTAAATGACATTGATATCATTGTTTTCCTTCTTTTCCTGAATTTATAATGAAGCGATGCTAAAAGATATATTGCACTGAAACATCATTTTAACATTTGGTTTCAACTGTAGCGTTATTTTATTTATTTATTTATTTTATTTTATTTTATTATTATTATTATTATTATTATTTTAATTTCAAGGACTTCTAAGTTCAAGTAATATCCTTTGTTTAAAATTTTCATTCAAACTAAAAAATCTATATAACTGTGATTAAGCGTTTGCTTAAATGTACACCTTCAGAGTAAGCCCATACTGCTTTCTGTTTAAACCAGTGGCTAAATACTGTAGTAAATTATGAATCTTTATCCATGGTTAATGAATGTAAAAGACACCTCGCTGCTAACATAAACTGTAGCGGATTTCTTTTAAAAACAGCTATAGTAAATCTGTATCAGTAACTACAAATGTAATCATGCAAGATTACTTAACTTCTGACAGAAAAAACTAATCAGTTAGGTTTTGTTAAATAATTTTATTTATTTATTTATTTATTTATTTATTTATTTATTTATTTATTATTATTATTATTATTATTATTATTATTATTATTATTAATTTTTAATTTTTTTTTTTTTTTTTTTTTTTTTGCTAGTAGATGGAAGGAAGAACAAATATTGTTTTTATCTTTCTTTCTTTTCTTCTATTAGCTTGTATTTTAGAGGGTTCTTTATTATTATTATTTTTTTAATTAATTAATTAATTTATTATTATTATTATTATTTTGAATAGCATGCAAACAAAGTCAGTAACAGTTGTAGCATTATATTAAATAACTTGGAGTCACTTGGCACTGAGACATTTAAGGAAAAAAACCCACACAGGTCACAGCATCACGTCAGTTAGTGAATTAAGCCAGGAAGACAAATCTGCTGTCTGAAATACATTTATTACAAAAAAACTTTCTATAATATAGCTGAAAAAAACAACCGAGAACCTCGGCTAAAAATTAAAGGACATAAAAACGTTACCTTTAAGAAAAAGGATTGTACTACTTTCAGGGAAGGACTGACAATGCTGCCAGTTTCGAATTATATGCATTTGTTTTCTTTTATCTTTTGTTATTTTCCTATTTCTGTCATTCTTTGTTTTGTTAGAATTAAAAAATAAAAAAGTAAAGACGGAAGAAAATAAATAAGTAAATAAATAAATAATAATAATAAATGAAAAAAAAAAACAATAATAAAAAAAAACAAAAAAAACAACTCAACAACAACAAATCACTTTGTTGAATTGCAAATTAACGACTTCGCACCAAAGGTTACCCTGTGGTTCTTTTGGTTTGTTTTGTTAAATTCTTCACTTTTTATTTTATTTTTAGTAAATATGCCAATAATTTAAGAGCTGTAGAACAAAGTGTTTCAGTAGGTGAACAGGTGTAGAGCGTGTGTCTAGTACTGAAACGCTTCCGTTCCTAAATGTCAATGACGTTAAATCACATTCTAATGGCCGGTTAACCGCGCCATTATCTTGTCACACGGAAACGCTTTTCTGGCGGAAACCGTACAGCGACAGAAAGAATGCAGAAAGCAGAATTAAGTGAGACAAACTGACTGACCGACTGACATACACTCATTTGTGAAAACCACAACATCAACATGATCAACAACAATAATAATACTAATGCAACAACAATAATACTAATGCAACAACAACGACAATAATACTAATGCGTATATATCGTATGATCCGTCATTACTTAAGATATATATATATATTATAATGATGATAAACAATACTCATCATCATCATTATAATCTCACTGGATAAAAATGTAGTAGAAAAATCATGGAATAAAAAAGAAAAAAATAAATGAAAAAAAGAACACGGTACTAACTTATTTCCATTGTTAAACCAGTAAATAAATCATATTTCATTAATAATAATAATGATGATGATGATGATGATGATGATGATGTTGATAAATTAATAATACAAATTAACAATCAGTGATAACTGAAAACAGAAGCATTATATCTTTGATACTTTATCGAAGCTCTGAGTCTTTCTTACAGTTCTGAAAACCCAAGTTCTATATCGGAAACTCGTTTAGGACAGAAATAATGCAAATTTTATAAGTCTGTGTTATTAGCGGATTTCATCCTATAGCATCAGAGGCTCAGAACTACGTATACGGAAATAAGTCTAGCGAATTTAATTTTATCAGATTCAGTTTCATGATCTTTTTGCACGTAACTGTTGAAAGCATTTCCCGTCTTAAAATGACAATATATATTTAATGATTTTCATTAAAGTGTATTTGTGTGAGAATAATAATAATAATAAAAAGATACAATATGTTGTTTATTTATAAACTATTGTAGCTGTTATTATTAATTTTTGGGGGCATATGTGTTTATAAGTGATGTGATATAGTCCATTAAAAAATCCCCCAAAAGTAAAAAAATACCCCCAAAATATCAAGAGAGAGAGAGAGAGAGAGAGAGAGAGAGAGAGTGAGAGTTTGTGTCTGTGTATATATGTATCGGAAAAACAACAAAATAAATAACATAAAACGTATTTAAAAGCATCTTCATTTCATATCAAGTTACGTAAGTGTAAGTGTCTGGTAACCTATACGACTGCTGTTTCAGCTCTCTCCTGTTTTACAGGCTCTCTGAAGTGACACCTGGGACATTATTAACGAGTCATTATTTTCTCTCTGTGACCGGGTGTTATTAATCAACATGCCATTTAGTATCAGTTTTGATATATAGTTCATTTCGTCTGTTAAAAATCAGCAAATGAAATATTACAGTCATAAACTAGAGCATGCATATACCTGAAATGATTGAAATGGCTGCGAAGGTGTATGTATGTATGTATGTATGTATGTATGTATGTATGTATGTATGTATGTATGTATGTATGTATGTTTGTACGTATGTATGCATGTATGCATAGGTGTATGTGTCTGTATGTTTGCATGTATGTATGAATGCATGTATCTGTGTCTATCTCTCTGACTGTATATCTGTGTATATGTATACCTTTTATTTTTATGAGTTTTTTTTTTTTTTTAAATTAAGGAGAATAATGAAAAAATGATGGTGAAATTAAGTCATAGAACATTTGTCAGCTCAGTGTATTTCAAAATATCGTGAAATTCCACAACAAGCAAAAACAAACAACAAAAAAACACAAACAAACAAACACAACAAAAACCCAGTCAATTAAGTTTTCTCTCTAGACAAAACTTTTAACATGGATAATTTATTTCTACTTATTGTTTTAAACATTTTTTTTTTTTTTCCAAAAATGCGTTTGTTTTTAACACTCTTCGAAGCTAAAATTAAATATATTGTTTGGAAGATTAACAATAAACTATAATTTCCATATAATTTCCATGAGAAAATAATTTAAACATCTGTTACGTTTTTCTCCAGAAATGCAGAAAAAATGGTGTTGGGCTTTTAGTGTTTTGCAGAGAAAAGAATATCAATAACGTTTCATCATGCTGAAGCAAACAGGGACTACGTGTAAATGTGCTTTCAAAGTACTGTTTGCATTTCAACAATTCTCGCAATTTTTATAACAATGATCTCTATCACCGAACTATGAGGTGACAAAGCTTTTTCAACACAAATACGAGAAAAGCGTTATGTTCTATCATAATCATATTCACGTCGCATAAAACATTTTAACAGAAAACCCATGTCATGGTTTCCACTGCAAATTAGATTCTCTTGTCCAGTGTGAAACTAGTTACTAGAGCAAAAATCGTTTAACCTACTAATATTTCAACTCGTGCTGGGAGGACAGATTGATTGACAAAGCTTGTAAGTGTGGTAGGAACGTGGATCTAATCCAAAAGCGGATTTTGTTTTTTCCCCTCTGAAGTTTGAACAAAGAGAGGGAAGAGGATGGATGTTTTCAACTTTTTTTTATTAATTAATTTACCTGCGACATTAACATTTCAACCATAAATAGTATTGTTTATACCTTCTTTTTAAATTAAATTTTTTTTTTTTTTTTTTTTGTTTTTATGTTCTTTCTTTCCGGAATTTTATTTTATTTTTTATTTTTTTTTTTCTCTTTAATTTTAGAACTCCCACTTTAAACATTAAACCGTAATCCATGGGTATAATTTATAAAATATAACTAATTATAAAAATGTTATATAAATGAATAGAGTATTTAGTTAATCTGTAATAAATATAAACAAGATAGATACAAAAAAAATTAATGTTAAATATGTGTAAATGAGTGTATGTGTTTGTGTGTTGTCTGTGTGTTTGTGTGTGTGTGTGTGTGTGTGTGTTCAGTGAAGATTTTGTTCAGATTTTCTGTTATGAACTGGTTCTCAGCTTTCTGAGACTGCTGCGTAATTCATCGATGAATCCCATGATATTGCTATTCATATTATTGAAAATATTATATTTTATTTTTTAAACAAAAATGCTACCTTTGTATATATGTGTCTCTGTATGTATGTGGATGTTGACTGAATGTGTGTTCGTGTCTGTGTGTGTGTCTGTCTGTCTCTCAGAGCTGACTGTGCATTTGCCTGAGTGTAGAAACATGACCATTAAAGATCGTCAAAGACCTTTAACACAAGCTGCCCATGATTTATTTACTACCAAGGGAAATAAGAAATGTCAAATGGTCTCAAGAAATATGTCGTCATATCCGCGAAGAACGGAATAACGTTTTCAGATTAGATATTTAGCACACGCTGCTGTCGTCAGTCGGCAATTCCGTTTGGAGTAAATCAACGTAAGTACCTGCATCGAGGGCTGGGACGTTCTCCCTCGGGTTAAGACAGATTTATATTTTCAGTTGTTTGTGATGAAGCGTGAAACAGAATTATTAGACGTTGGTATTACAATATGATCATTATTTTTTACAATCTATACCACTATTTTTATTTTTATTTTTGTTTTTAATGTTGTGGTTTTTTTTTGGGGGGGGGGCTGGTTGGGGCGGTTTGTATTTTATTATTATTATTATTATTATTATTATTATTATTATTATATTTTTTATTTGACTTTCATCAGTTCGGTATCGTTATATATGAAATAACATTTTATTAATTAATAATAAACAAACTAGCTTAAACATAACAAACAAACAAACAAATAATTTTAAAATAAAAAAATCGTTCCTAAAAATGTTTCCAGTTGAAAAGATGTGTGTGTGTATATGTGTGTGTGGGTATGCGTGTGTTGTTGTGTGCGTGTATTCGTGTGTGCGCGCGTCTTTCTATCTCTTTATTTGTGTGTGTACATACTGGTTGATTACACACAGTGAAAATATAAACGAACACAATGAAAAATCTGTATATAAATATCGCTGATACAAAAAGCTCATTTGATTACAGAGATAAAGGCGACCCAGCTGTTGTGATGATCAGAGTGAAAGTGTCCTTGATGAAATATATATATATATGTATATATATTAAGTAATGATGGATCATACGATATGTACGGATTAGTATTATAACAACAGAGATATACGTTACAGGAGTGATTTTTGGTTTTTATTCTTCGCAGAAGTGATTTTTTTTGTTGTTTTTTCCAGAGTTACATTACACGTAAAAATCAATTATAATACATTTCATTTGTGAAAATAAATATTATAATAAATGAAAAATGGATAAAGAATTTTGTTGGATAAATAAAACTTTTAGTAAAAATACTGAAACGACATTTGTAAAAATAATTTGTTTTCATTAGTTCATTCATGATTTTTCTCTCGCTTGATCTCTTCCATTTCGACACTTTCCATAATTCCGTTTTCGTTTTGTTTGGTCTGGGCAGCTGGTACAGAACTGGTACAGAACTGGTACAAACGACACGACTTATTATTCCTAACAATCTTTAGTCATTTACGATCAACCAAATAACAATAACCAAATGATAACCAAATTGAAGAAATAACGTATTAAAAATCAGAAAAAAAAATAAAATAATAATAATGATCTGATAACGTAATCTAAAAAAATTAAAACAACTCACCTGAACATTAATCACTGCCCAGAGAAAAATGAACTGTAAAAAGATAGCGACGAGAAACTTCATGTCTTTTATGTAAGAGCGAAACAGATCGCTCCAATTTGCTCTAGAACGTTAGCCGTCTGCTTTGGCGCGCGCTTTATCTCTCTCTCTCTCTCTCTGTCTCTCTGTCTCTCCACACTGATGCTGGTTAATAATGCAGAAAGTCCACACGCAGTTAATCTGATGCCTTCTATCAAACGTCTGACTCTAGGCTTCCTGTTTCAATCACTAAATGAAATACCGCTGGCAAAAGGTGATTGTCGCCAATGATGTTTTCTGAAGTCTACTGCCGATTGGTGAAAATGAGACAAGAGAGAGAGAGAGAGAGACACAGTGAGTGAGAGAGTATGGGGGGGTTAAAGAAATCAATATTTCCCGTCAGGCCCAGCTGGATGCAATCACGTGCCATGATTTAGAGATGATGATTAATAAGATGAAACTTCAGGATATTGTGACAGTATATATATATATATATATATTACTAATAGTAATGTTCAAAAGCAAATCACCATAGTATTCTTCGCGTTTCTTTTAGTGATAACCGTATGTGAAAGAGCTGGAATGGAGACAAATGTCATCAAAATAATTCACACACACACACACACACACACACACACACACTTACATTCATCTACGTACAAATAAACACACATACAAATAAATTAGATAGCCAAATAAATGCAAAACTTTCACAACAATTTTTATTTACAGCTGGACGGATATTTCTCAACACCAGCAACAACAACAACAACAACAACAACAACAACAACAACAACAACAACAGCAACATATAATAATAATAAAAATATAAAAAATAGATCAGAATACTGGGCATATATAATCGTGTTTCGCATTTATGTTGTTGTTTTTATTTTTTTTTTTTATTTATTTTTTTTTTAAATATTTTGGAAACAGCTGGCCTGGACACGATTACCACTTTCTGCCATTTTTCAAAAATAAATTTGCAATTAAATGTACACACGCTTACGCACACGCGAACGAATATTAATGAAATATATGCTGTACGTGATATGTTTTCTTGGCATATTGTGCATATTATATAACCGTGCGTAAAATGAATAAATAAGATGACATTTGTATGTGCGTGTGCGTATGTTTTCATCAAATACATATGTTGTCAAAACAGTTAACTAAATTCCGTTCTGGAACCAAATAGATTCTGGAACATAAAAGAGAAATTAAAAAATATAATCTGTATTTCATGGATTTATTATTAGCACCTGTTACGCAACGACATATATTTTTGTATTAAAATAATAATAATAAAAACAACAACAACAATAATAACAATAACAATAAACGACAACAATAACAACAACAATAACAATAATAACAACAATAACAACAACAATAACAACAACAATAATAACAACAATAACAATAATAACAACAACAATAACAACAACAATAATAACAATAATAACAACAATAATAACAACAACAACAATAACAACAATAACAACAATAACAACAATAACAACAATAACAACAATAATAACAATAATAATAACAACAACAACAGCAACAATAATAACAACAACAATAATAATAATAATAATAACAACAACAGCAACAATAATAACAACAACAATAACAATAATAATAACAACATAAATAACAATAACAACAACAACAATAATAACAATAATAATAACAACAACAATAATAACAACAATAATAACAATAACAATAATAACAACAATAATAACAACATAAATAACAATAACAACAATAATAACAACAATAACAATAACAACAACAACAATAATAACAACATAAATAACAATAACAACAACAACAGTAATAATAATAATAAAAATAATAAATCAGAATACGCTGCTTTAGTAAGAAAAATAACCCTGTATGAAGTTAATATAATTCACGTCTTACATAGAAGTGTAAAAATGAGAAAAACTTGACAGTGATGTGCATAAATTAAAGAAATAAAGACACAAAAACATTTCAAACTCAATCTGATTGTCAGTTATTTACATCAGTTTTGGCTGTTTAACAAACTGAAAATTGTAGTCTTTATTCATACAGTCAGTAAAACTGAGAAAAATAGTTCCTGTCAGACGTCTTCTTCGGAATCAAATTTGTTTTCTTTCTGTCTTTATTTTTTCTCGAAGAAATATAGTTTATCATTCAAATTATTATTATTATTATTATTATTATTATTATTATTATTATTATTATTATTATTATCACTGTTGTTGCTGTTGATATTATTATTGCTGTTATTTTTTTATTTATTTAATTTGTCATTTAATTTAATTTATATGTTCAGTGCCCTTCACGGAACTGATGTGTTTTGTTCCCCAAGCTGTAAAATCTGTCCCCGATTACATTAGGAGACTAAAAAAAAAAAACATTTTAAAACATAAATAAATAATAACATTTTAAATTTTTGTGTTTCTTTTCCTATTTCTATAAACGTTTTATTTATTGTTATTATCTTCTACTGCTTTTATATATATATATATTTTTTTTTTAGCTTTTTAAAAAAATGATATATTATGACTAATCCGTAAGGCTACAAACTATACCCATCTTTTGATGTTAACAGTTAATATTTATTTATATATCACAGGTCAGAGTTCAAACGAAAAGAAGTAGGACACAAGCAGGTAAATAGTACATACATCAAACGTCGTTTATTTTGCGAGAAACACAAATACACCATGATTTAAGAATACAGTATGAAATGACATGAGCTATTGTTATAATGAATGTATTTATAACATAGAAATAAATACCACAAAAGACAAAGATGAAATCGGAGAGAAAATAAAGAACGAAACGTGCAGCAGTTTCGTGGAGGCTTTGTCTGGAGGCCTTAGTAGGGATAACAAGATTAACATTATTATATTGTGTAGGCGTTGTACTGCCGGTATTTTAAAATGCACTGTAGTTTTAAGAATATAAGTTTTATTATGTACATATGTACATACTGCATCAGAAAATATTATTATTATTATTTTCTTTTACATTTCATGAATAATTTCTTCTATATAATAACAAGAATAACAATTAATAAAATACATATATGCAATAATAATTAAAAAAACAAAACATTTAACCATAAATATTACTATTACTGCTACTACTACTGCTGCTGTTACTACTTCTGTTACTGCTGCTATTATGTCTGCCATTGCTACTTTACTAATTACAGCTATTGTTACTACTACTACACTGGCAACATCAACAGCTACTAGGCCTGTATTAATTATTTTAAAAAACCCCAATAATAATAATAATAATGACAACTTTTGCAACATCAAGTAAATATATCTCATAATTTAATATTTACGTTCACACACACAGAGAGAGAGAGAGAGAGAGAGAGAGAGAGAGAGAGAGAGAGAGAGAGAGAGAGAGAGAGAGAGAGAGAGAGAGAGAGAGAACGTCAATTAATTGTTTAATACTGGTTTTAGTATTTCTCGTTTCAGAATTTACCTCTTATTGCAATGGCCGATGACAAAGTTCTAGTGACGTTAGATGCTATTTACAAAGCTCAGAAAGATCTCGCTAACAATTCTTCAGTTCTAAGGACACCGGTCTTAAAACACATGCAGAATTATTTTCCTGCAGCAGCTGAGCAAAATGTTGACTTGTATTTCAAACTGGAAAACATGCAAACTATGGGTAAGTTTTTATCATTATTTTATTTTATTTTATTTTATTATATTTATTTATTTATTTATTTATTTATTTATTTATTTATTTATTTATTTTTAATATTTTTTTAATATTTTTTTGGGGTTATTTATTTATTTTTTTTTATGTTGTTTATTTATTTATTTATTTATTTATTTATTTATTTATTTATTAGAGGCATACATGGGTGCATGGGTGTGTGTGTGTGTGTGTGTGAGACTTCATTATGAATCAGCAGAGTTGTAATAATGAAACATATGATGTTATATAGAAAGGAAACATTTAATTTTAAAAATAATAATAATAATAATTCCAAATGTTGCGTTTAGTTATGAAGGATGGTGTAACAGGTAAATTATTATGTAACACTTATTGACGATGTCAGTCATGCGCGATCATATCAAACAAAACAAATGGAAACGCCCTGTAAAATGTATGTACTGGATTGTTACACCCAGCATAACCACAACATGTGCATTAGCACGTACAAAGCAGCTAATTATTTCACCACAAATATTTATCACAATCAGCAACCAAAACTGACTCCGCCACCAACACCCTCCACCAAAAACCTACAACAATAAACAAAAACAAACAAACAAACAGACAAACAGACAGACAAACAAACAAACAAACAAACAAACAAACAAACAAACAAACAAACAAACAAACAAACAAACAAACAAACAAACAAAAAACACACAAAAAAATAAACCCCCACACCATATCATCATCAACAATAAATCAAAACAAATGTTAATAAAAGAAGCTCAATTATAATACTTAAAACGCTGCGTTTTTTTTTTTTTTAATTTAATACGTGAAATTTTGTAGGCTCTTTCAAAATTCGTGCAGTAGCTTGGCAGATGAAGAATCTCCTCTCAAAGATTTCTCCAGGTCAGAAGCTGATTACGATTTCTGCTGGAAACTATGGCAAAACGTTTGCCTTCGTTCTGAAAAACTGCAAGATTCCTGGCGTCTGCATCATGCCCGACACAGCCCCTAACAGCCGTGTCCAGTTAATCCGAGTGAGTCGTTAGCATTCTTAATTAATTAATTAATTAATAGTTATTTGTCTAATGAGGGCAGCAATGGGTCATTATCATGCGTCATGAATGCTTATAAGTTATATGTCTGGTCGTTGAATTAATGAATTCATAAAGCGTGTATATTAGCAATGGAAATAAATGGACGGGCGCCGGGTTAGAAATGAAATTGTAATCAATTTTGCTTGATGTACCTTATTACAGACTAACTAACGATATCGTCACTTAATTTGAACGCAATTTATATCAGGACTGTATTTTATTTTAATGATTAGTCCAATCCTAAAAGCTCAATGTTAATAAAAAAAAAAAAAAAAAAGTCAAAAAAAAAAGATTAGGTCTTTGCAGATGTTCTTTTGTGTGATCGTAGTCTTCCCATTGTTTAAACGGGAAATGAATTCAATAACAGCGTTCTTGTTACAGGTTCCTGTTTCTCGTTCAAACACCTCAAGACAGAGGTTGCAAAGTTCTTCTCTGTTTAAAGGAAATGAAGTATCTTGGTAAAATCCTTAACAACAAGATTACAATATTTGTGTGTGTGTGTGTGTGTGTGTGTGTGTGTGTGTGTGTGTGTGTGTGTGTGGATAGATAGATAGATAGATGTAGATATACATATAGCAGCTGAAGGAGTAATAATTGTAATAGTGTAAATAGTTGTATTTTAAGATTCTATCGTTTCATTTTCTGCATTGAAAAGCAACTATTATTATTCCAGTAGAATGTAATCTTCTGTCACACACTTTATTTTAGGAAATGGGTACAGAGGTGGAACAGGTACCGACAGCCGAACTTCAGTCGACAGTTGATCGTTACGTGAAGGAGAAAGGCTATTTGTATTGTCATTCTTTTGATGACTTGAATTGTGTCGCTGCTTACGGCAGGTTCGTGTTTCTCATCATTGTATATAATGTTTTAAATCATTGATAGATCCAGTGTTTCGGATATGGGAAGGTGTGGATTTTTAATACGAAATGAGACGACTCATGTATGTTAGAAAGACGTTTCATCACAGGTTTACAAATTAGTACCGAAAAATGTCAGTGAGCTACTATAATAATAATAACCTAAATCAAACTAACAGATTAATATCTTTAAAAGATATTTTACATAATGCTATGCTATGTACTCTCTCTCTCTCTCTCTCTCTCTCTCTCTCTCTCTCTCTCTCTCTCTCTCTCTCTCTCTCTCTCTCTCTCTCTCTCTCTCTCTCTCTTTTAAATAATAGGTTTAAACATTCCTGTTTTTAAATTAAATTTTATCGTATAAACGTCTGCTGTCAGAACAAAATCAACTCATCACATATATTACATCTGAAGGTTATCGTATTGTGTTTTACATAACCTTTTGTCTACAAAATATAAACGTTATAATCACTGTGAACCGGAATATGGAAATGGATCTTAGTGTCTCTTGGTTTGCATGCGAGAGAGAGAGATGGTGTGTGTGTGTGTGTGTGTGTGTGTGTGTGTGTGTGTGTGTGTGAGAGAGAGAGAGAGAGAGAGAGAGAGAGAGAGAGAGAGAGAGAGAGAGAGAGAGGGAGGGAGGCAGTTTATGGAGCGTTTCCAGTTGCACAGAACCTCCAACAGGCTAATAATAATAAAATAATAATAATAATAATAATAATAATAATAATAATAATAATAATAATGACAATAATAACAACAACAAAATAAATAAATAAAAATAAATATTGATGTCCACCTGTGTTTACGTCTCAATGATATTCGGGTTGATAAACACAACTTCTTTTAAAATATTTTAAAATCTGTTTTTAACTATTACTATCTGACAGGTATTTAAGAACAAATTTTATAAATTTGCAGTATTGCCCTTGAAGTGTTGGAAGATGTCCCCAATCCGGATGTAGTTCTTGTACCTTGTGGTGGAGGAGCTTTGACTGCTGGGATAGCAGCTTTGATGAAGCTGATTGGACAGTCTCACTGCAGAGTGTATGGCGTGGAACCTGAGGGAGGTCAGTTAAATTGGAATGCTGTGGTTTAATAACAACAACAACAACAACAACAACAACAACAAGAATAATAATAATAATAATAATAATAATAATAATAATAATAAATAAATAAATAAATAAATAAAATCATTATTGTTATTGTTATTGTTATTATTATTATTATTATTATTATTATTATTATTATTATTATTATTATTGTTGTTGTTGTTGTTGTTGTTGTTGTTTTTCCATTAACTTTGAATTACGATTATCACTGATCACTGACGTACTTCCCTGACGTATTTACGTGGTCTGTGACTAGTTATCAAATCTCTAAAGCAAGGAGGTTTTAAATATTATTTTTATTGTTATTTGATATTAGCGGGCACGATGTGATGGCTGCGTAATTACTATGTTACGTCATCTTAAACACGAAACGCACGTTTCATATCGAATAACCATTATCTGCTGATATTTCTTTTTTTCTTTTTAAAAAAAAATATATATAATTTAATTTCAGCTACATGATTCGTAATTTCAGATGAGAAGTTTTCATTAGTATTTTGAAACTACCGATTATTTGAATTACCTAATTTCGTGTGTGCGTGTTCTGAGATGTCGCTCATCATATATATATATATTAGAAGGATGAAGCAATATTTTTATTAAATAAAATGTTCTGTCGTACTCAGACTTCTATTTTTGAAACGACCTATCTCTGTCCTGTTTGTTTTTGACATTGTATGAATTCAGCCGACAGCGAAGCCGGAAGAAGTCTCGATTTACGCTAAACCACGGTGACCTCCAACAGTCAGCCACAAATGCAATCAATATTTTTACATCTTCGTAATTTAAGTTTTTCCGGAACTCGAGAAAGAAACTTTTATTCATCTGATTCGTTTACACACTGGTGCGTTTTTCTATTTAATGGCTGGTGTGTTTTTCATACTTCGATCGATTCATTTATGTTTTCTTTATTTTCATTTAACTTTATTTTATTTTATTATTAAAATATTATTATTTTCATTTAAATATTTATTTTATTATATTATATTATTATTTATTTATTTATTTATCGTTTATTTATTTTTGTTAAAGTGAAAATTCCAACATTAATACTGTATTAGATCATATATACTTTAAGTTACGTGAAAGATATAACGATGTTGTTTTGATTTAATTATTCATTATCTTGCAGATGTTACCCATAATTATATTACAGCTTGTCATGTTTTACGATTGTTTATTTATTTATTTATTTATTATTTTACACAGCAGCCACAATGTATGAAAGTTACAAAGCTGGGAAAGCTGTTGCATTACCAACTACAAAATCTGTTGCAGCTGGTCTTTCTCCACCGTATGCAGGTTGTTCTGTTTTTAAATTCACACACACACACACACAAAAAAAAAACAAAAAAAAAAAAAAAAAAAACAAAAAAACATACAGACACATATACAAGCGCGTGAGCGGAAGTTCTGAAAAAAAAAAAAAAAAAAAATAAAAAAAAAAAATAAAATAAAATAAAAAATAAAAATAAAAAATAAAGTCACCCGGATACACAATTGATGTGCTCATTTTTTAGTGCTGGGTTTTTGTTCACTGAACATTTTTTTCTTGTTTCAAATTGATTCTAAATATATTTAGAAAGCCCGTCCTTAAAATAAATAATAATAATAATAAAAAAATATATAATAATAATAATAATAATATAATAATAATAATAATAAAAAAATGAAATAAAAAAAATAATGAAAATAAATAAATAAATAAATAAATAATAATAATAATAATAATAATAATAATAATAATGTATTGATATTTTTTCATTTATTTATTTATTTATTTTTTTTTTATTTGTAGGTTTTTTTTTTTTTTTTTTTTTTTTTTTTTTTTGTTATATAATTTGTAACTTATTTTCTCATTATTAATTCAGGGAAAATAACGTACAACCACTGCAGACATTTTTCACACGGAATTCTCCTTGTGAGTGATGACGAAATCGTGAACACGGTGAACGCTCTCTATCAAAGAGGATTTGTCGTCGAACCTTCTGGAGCGGCTGGCCTCGCAGCGCTAATGCACGGGAAAGTGCCAGACGTGCAGAACAAGAAAGTAGTGGCTATAATTAGTGGAGGAAACATTACTCCAGCAGAACTGAATCACTTGCTACCTGATGTTAAATTAATAAAGTGAAATCGTAATAGTAATAAAATTAATGTAATAATAATAATGATGATGATGATGATGAAATAAAAAATAACGAGAATATACAGCCGTTAAAAAGCAGTAGATGTTAAAAATATGCGATGTATTTCTTTTCACCTAGATGTTAGAAATTAATAGTCTGGACATTCACAGTTTTCTTCAGCAATCCAGCAGTTTTTTTTACTGATAACGAACAAAGCAAAAGAACATTTACTGGATAACTAGAAATATTTGATTATTAGAATATAGTTTAGAAAATCAGTTGTATATGATTTTTCTTTTTTCTTTACTTTTTTTTTTTTTATTATTTTTTTTTTTTTTTTTTTCAGTTGCATTTTAAATATAGCGTTGTAGTTATGATACATAATATATTTTCTTTATTCACTTTTTAATTATTATTTTTAAAAAACTTTTATATAAACCATTGTATTATTACTTTGAAAACTAAAATCAACAAATACAGGGACAGCTGTTGTATTTCTGCCAAATTAATCCTGCAGTTTGTTTATTTGTTATTGGATTTATTTATTGCAGTTATTTTATTATGTTATGATTTTGATTTTTAAGAAAGACTATTATATGTTTGTTCATATACTTCGGTCCTAAACAATATCAGTTGAGGTAATCTGTATTTATTTGGTTTTCGTGAATGGTATAAAAGTTGTTAATTCCAGAACAGCAATCAACAGTAAAATGGCTTGCATGTCTAACAGCTGTTTTAATTAACAGAACAAACAGCAATCACTAACCAGAGAACTTTAAATCATTAATGTCTAACAAAGTTATCAATCTCTATTTCCCTGGAGTGTTAGATCATGACAACATAACCAATATATGGTATTGGAGTAAAGTGCCATATGGCATCATTGAGTTTCATTTCTCTGTGTATGTGGAGGAAATAAAAAAAATACCAAAAAATGCAGTAAAATTTTAATGTAGTGGTGTCAGTTTTTATCCATTGTTATTTATAATTCTGTTTAGATTATTGATCTTTGTTTGTCATTTCATAAAACAATCACAAAATATAAGTTCATCCATTCATTTGTTAAAAAAAAAACTAAAAAAAAAACTCAGTATGGTTGCAACAAATAACAAATAAAATATTACATTAAACTTTTGTTCATATTTCATAATGTAAGAAAAAACAACTAAAACCAATATATTGCAACATGCACAGAAAACCAGAACAAAGTGTTGTAGAAAACATTTTTTTGTATTTCACAAGTTACACACAATTCAAATCCTGGATTAAGAAATTAAATAGATTTGTATTACAGTTGACTGACTGCCAATAGAGATACTACATGCAATAGCACTATAGTTAAAACTGATACCTGTTCTATTTTCAGTTATTTGGTAACTAGAGATGACGTGTTTTGCGGCATTTTCCACTTTTGTGGATTTGATAATCTACTTAGAATATAAAATAAACAATGAGAAGTAGTAAATAATTCAGAGATAAAAATAAATACATTTCCAAAGCCAGGTTTCTACCAGTTTGTGCAAATCTGGAAAACTATGGAGAAGTTGATTTCACATAAGCAGATGTGAATGTTAAATGTATTGAAAATGTCAAATATTTTTTAAACACATCTTTTTACACATCAGGAAACAATTTACTACTTGTGTGTTCAGTGACTGTACATTTTCCCAATCTTTTCTTTCTTCCATGCTTTTCAGAGCCTTGAAACAAACAGAGTGTGGTCCATTCTTTATAAACTTCATTAATAAGGAGAAGTTTTAGTACAAATGTGGATAATTTTACCCCTTTGCAGCATGTACTGTGAACCAGAACAAGAAAAAAAGGAAAGACATTTTACTAGGTCAAACAAAATTTAATTTTAAATATATAACATTATTTTAATATTAAAGGTGATAAAAATTCTGTTCTGATGTTGGAAACGTTTTCATGAGTAACATACCGTATATACTTGTGTACAAGGCGACCTTATGTATAAGTCAATGTGTATTTTAAGACCAAAAATTGCGTCATTTTAGGTATTACTTGTGTATAAGTCGACTGTAGATTCCAGGCACCGTCACTATTTTTAGACCAGTGCCATGAAGGCCTACATTGTACGCCTACTGTAACATAACTTGCACGAACATACCATAATAACGTAAATGCATGTATTACACGAGCTATAGCCTAAATGTATCATAAATAGTATCTCTTTAATGTAATAGGTCTAACATGGAGACCTAACTTACTGTTATATTTAGCTGTTCTATGACTTACAAAATTTGTCGGTAGTGGATATTAATGACAATTGCAATATTATTTCACCAAATTCTTTACAATTAAACAAGTGAGTTTTGTTTATGAAATTAGGACTGATATTTAGTGCAATTTGGCAGAAGTCTGCATTCCTAGATCATTGCAAGACACTGTAAGGCATAACGCCGTACTGACGGTTTTCTCGCTTTAAAATGTATTTTTATGTCATTAAACAGAAGAATATCATGTTTTACCTTCATATTTGGTTTTGTTATTTAATTTTTCAAAATTTTTTATACGATAAAATTATATTTTTGAAAAAATAGTCAAAATGGCGACTCTTCGGCAACAGCTACAAAAGCATTACCTATGTATAAGTCGACCCCCAAAATATTACCTTAATATAGTCTCCCAAAAATTCGACTTATACACAAGTATATACGGTAGTTGTTTCATTATTTTCATATTTATATTACTTAACCCATGGCAGTTACAACATATTTTATATATATATATATCTATAAAACATTTATTGCAAAATTATAATTTTATGAATTTTGTATTATTACACCAAAGAACAAACTGAAACTGAAATTTTCTTTACAAGTGTGATTTCAGCTTTATTGATTCAGCTAGAGCTAAAATAGGAATCGCCATAAGCATGTTGGCTGCAAAAAAAAAAAAAATGCAGATTCAGATATTTGAATGTTGTATGTGTGAAATGATTATGGAAGCTTCATTTTGAGATTTACCTGATGTTTTTTTGTTTTTTTTTCACTTTTTACCTTCACTGAACTGGATCAGTATAACAACCTTTTGTAACTTTCAGTTTGAACTAAATTAGTTTTCACAACCATGTAAACAGGGTTGCATTTTTGTCTCTTGAGCCAGAGTTGTGTCTCTTTGACTGGTTTTCATACTGAGTTTAAGTGGCTTTATTTCTGACTTTCCTGAAATACAACAACTCCAGTGTATGATGACACATTTTCAATGATCCTAGTTACAGTCTTCTGCCAGTTTTCAAATTTCTGCTATTAAATGGCAGTACCCACTGTGTTAATGATGACATACTCTTTTTTTTCAATAAATTTCAACAATATTCATAGTAAATGTAATGACAAACTCATCTTTTGTTATTTGCATAGCCTTTGGAACCAACGAAAGACAGATACTTTAAGTCAAACAGTGCATGTTGATAAATAAATTCATTTTAATTTTATATCATTAAAATATTTTAGTGTTAAATATTAAAAAGGTTCTTTTCAAAAGATGTTGGGAATGTCATAAAAACACTGATGAGTTTCAGTGATAATTATGTTTATGTGAAATAGGTATAGATCTGCAGTTTATTTTAAAAAAATAATACAGTGTGTTAAGTGTGATTCAGCCTGATGGCATTTTTTGTTTCTGTTTCAAGTATTATACAGATACTGAACCATTTTTCACTTTTGTTGATGCCATTTCAGGTGAGAGTGTTGTGTGTATAGGTGATTCTCTCTCAGTGTTATTATTTATTCCACTTTTATTTTCACTTGTTATAATGTCTAAAAGACTAGCAGGAACACAACTTCGTAGTGAAAAGCTTTTTCAGTAAAGGTATTTAAAGAATTTTAAGTGAATTAATAAAGATCAAATATTTTAATTTCTACCTATTAAATACAGCTTCATTTGTTATTTTCCATTGTTTCCTGAATATATGGTTTGTTACCTTCACAAATAAATGATGTGTGGAACATGCATTCGTTCTCAAAACGATATACATTTTTAATTAGTGATCATGCAGACTTATCATTAAACAATAAAAATAAACAAACAATAAACAAAATAATCAGATATTCAAACATATTCTCTATATTTCATTCTTGTGGAATTGTTTATTAAACTTTTTAAAAGTTAAAGAATCAAATTTCATTATTTGAAAAAGGTTTAAATATGATTTCTAGTTGATTGATGAGTTTACAAATATAAAAAACCCCATAATAAATGAATAAATTTATGATAAATGAAAAGATAATTATCATAAAATAACCCATTTATATTGCAAACATTTATATAATTGGTTAAAATCTATTGACGTTTGTTAGTCAGTTTCAACTTAAAATTTTTATATATTTTTTAAAGAATTATATAATTTCTGCTTTTTATTTACACTTTTGTAAATTGATAATATTGTGAAAGATGAAATTAATGTAAACCTTCAATAACATTTTCTGTTTATTTTGTTAATCGGCAAAGTAGTATTGATTTTATTAGAGTATTTATGTAATTTTAAATTGACAACAAGAACCTATAATTGTGATAATCAAATTTAGAACAGAAGAGATGATGAGCCAGGAATATTTGCAAGCCTCTGTTCACTGATCTGGTCTTCTGCAATATTGTTAGTAATATAATAACAGAAAATGCAAAAACAATAGCATATATAATATCTTTATTTAATTCCACAATAATAATAATAATAATAATAATAATAATCATAATAATAACAACAACAAATTACAAATAAGCACCTCACTTTTAATGTATAATAAATAAAACTATCATTGCAAGTATGTGTTGAATATTTTAAATTTATTATCATGAAACTAGTTTATTTGAATAAAATATTACTCTAGAATACATCATATAATATCACAGTTTGAATTTGATTTCAGATACAAATATAATGAGCTTTTCTATAAAAATATGTTTACAATGAGACAAAACATTTATTTTGAAAATGTACATAATTATATTCATTACAAAATAATTCAAAAAGGTATAAGGCATTTTCTTTTCAAATTAATTTTTTTTTCTATAACTGAAATATTATTTTTAACATTGTTTTAAGACAAATCTTGTTCCATAAACAATCAGTGAGACTTTTAAATGCATCATTAAGGAAAGGCCACACCCTAATAAAAATAAAAGGAAAAAACAAAAAAAAAACAGTAACAAAACAAAATCTTAAATAAAGAAAAAAAAAAGAAAAACACTGAATACAGAATTTGCATTTTTTTTCTATCATTTTTAAATGAATATTTAGTTTAATTTGTATATATTTCAAGCTTTCTTAAATGTAAGCTGTTTTATGATCCACCTCCAATGATATAATATTAAATGTAAACTATTTATGATTTGTCCCTAGCGAATTAATATATTAATATAGCTTTGTCACTGTAATGAAATACAGAGATGTTTTTGTTATGTACTTGTGTCAGATAACAATGAGAGCCGATAGTACCAGTATCAGTAAATAATAATACAGACATTTTCAAGTGTTTTGTTAAATTTTACCTTACAGATAGTCGTGGTATGTTGTTGTAATTAGCAAGCTCAGTTTACACAGAGCCAATACAGATGTTTACAGAAAACTGTATTTGCTAGTGAATTGACTTAAACTGCAGGGATAGTTAATAAAGTAGAAAAATAATTTTAAATTAAAATGAATGAAAAATAAAGACTTTAGTATTATAATTAGGAGCTGAAGTTACAAATGACTGATAACTTTTCAGAAAGGATAAAACTAGAGGTAATTAACATTTTCATTTCTTTCACCACTGTAAGCTAACATATTCCATATTTCATGTAAACACACAAAAAATTAGATTTAGAATATGGTTTGTACTTAAAATTTATAGATGAACAATTTCCAAATGAAAGATTTAATACACCTTCAATGTATGGTTTTATTAAATGTTTTTTTTTCTATAAATAGGATAAGAGATACAGACGTTTAATTTTCAAATTTGAAATACGATCATCTGTTTACAAGTTAACGTATAAATGAAATACACATTATAATAAATCTATATGAATAACATAATCTGTAAATGATGCTTGTATGGTGTCATACATGTCATTAAGGACCACATGGATAATAATAATAATAATAATAATAATAATAATAATAATAAAAAAGAACATTTTGTCTCATTTCTTTAGCAGTATATGATTTGTTTTATATGTACCTTCCCAATAACTGGAAAAATATCCAGACTTGGAGAATCTATGAACATGAAACAGCTCTGTAGTACACTATAATTAATTGTTGACAAGTTGATGACCTAAGTCAGATACAGGATATCAGAAAAATGCACTAGCCATCAAGGTGATGAATGTTAATTCTTAAATAAAAGGAATTATAAAGGTAAAAAAAAAAAAAAATAATAATAATTATATATATATATATATAAAAAAAAAAAGGAAAAAGGAAGAAAAAAAAACAAAGAGTTAAAAATAGGGGAGATAATGCACTAAGTGGTCCTGTCTTAGTCATAACTTAACGTGCATACTTCAATGCAATTTTAATGGAATTATGTAAATATTATCTGAATCTATTTAAAGATATTCTGATCTTTTGATCTCTATATTATTTTGTATTCAATTTTGTATTTTTATTTTTTTTACATAAATTATGTGAATAATGCAAGCAAGCCATCTTTTCCCTATACTCACCCATTCACACATATAAAAATAAAATAAAAATGAGACATCATGGGAACATTCATAACTATTAATGCTCTTTTTATATTACCTTAACTTACAATTACATACATCTTTTTAACAAATATAAATATTTAACTAGCTTTTATATCGCTGGATATATAATATTTAATTTCTTTTTAAATTTTTTTCCATTGCATGTCTTTCAGTATTACTGAGTGAGAATTAAACATTTTATTTTATTATGATGTAAAATACAAATATTCTTTTTCTGTTTTTATTTTATATTTTCAAAACGTTTTCTCAGAAAATTATGCTTTTTGGTGCTTAATAATTTAAATTATTGAAATAAACTATTTATTTGTTTAAAGTATAAACAAATCATGCATTATGCATTAACCAAAAAAAAAAAAAAAGCTCTGTAAATTTTAAATATCAAATCGATGTAAAATTGTTTCAAAATATCTTCTGCTTTTGATAAAAAAAAAAAAAAAAAAAAATGTTTTATATTTTCCAGTCATCATCGTCAATATCAGGTATCTGATACATCGACAACCTCAACGCCCTTTGTCTCTTCTCCATGCCGCAGTTAACGGCATGTAAAACCACCCTGTCTTCAGCCGTCATGTTATTCTGAGATTTCAGCCTCGACAAAGCGTTAGGGGACTGAGACCTGCTCCTCTCCTTTTCCCGTCTCCACTTTTTGTAATGTGTAGCTGACCTCGACCTTTCATTGAAGGAAGCGCGTCCGTCTGCTGGCATCTTGGCGTGATACACCATCGCCATTTTCGCCGAGTGTCCCAGCTGCCTTGCGCTGCGAAACTGAGAAGTGTTTCTGTGAAATCCTCTCCCTTGCTCCAAGTCTCGATCCAGTTGCTCGCTGCGAAAACGGCGTGGCTTGTAAAGTCTGGCAGACGGGGTTATCTCCCCGTTGCGATTAAGCGTGCCGCCATTTTTGCTGAATATTTCTAACGGATCGAAATCGTCATTCATCCACTTCATTCTGTGCGATGAATTTCTGTTGGCTAGATTTGAAGAAACAGTTTTGATCGGTTCCTTGTTGTCGAGTGACAGGATGTTTGCTCTGGGTGTCGATGCAGCAAAGAAGAAACTGTCGTCGTTAACGTTCGGGCTGGATTTTTCTAGTGGTGAAAATACTTCATCACTGACACTGAAATTAATAGCAATACAAATGAAATTCAAAATACTAAGAAATAAAAGATAATAAATTAATAAAAGAACAATATCTGTATCAATCACCATTATCATCATCATCAACATCAACACAAGAATCATTATCATCATCATTACCACCACACTAATGATAATAATCATATAAACAGTAATAACAAAACACATAACAATAACAACAACAAAAGAAAAATAATAAAGTGATTCATAATAAAAAAACAAATCTAACATATAGTTAATTTTATAGTGAATTAGATATAAAAATTCTGTATTTACAGTGATTACACGACAGTATTTGACTTTTAGTAAATATAAAACAAAGAAAGAACATTTAATGATATTGTGAAAAACATTTAATTATTTTCATTTAATTTCAGTTTTACCTGGAGATTGTTTCAGTTCTGCTGTTCTTTTTGGAAACGGTTTCTGAAAATAAATAAATAAATAAAATAAAATAAAAATAAATATAAATAAACAAATCAAGTATATAAAAGATGTCAGTAAGTAAAAGATTTTTGCACACTTAAAACATAAAAAAGGACCATCTGTTGAAGCATATGAACTTGTATACTTGTCTACTCTGATGAATAAATAAAACAGCCTTCAATTTCCATAATATATGAAAACAGATTTAGTGAAAGCTAATTAAACAAATATTTTTATTATACCTTATTTAGATTCAGTCAAATCTTTTAGTTCTTAAACTGCTTTGCAAAATATTATGGTTATTTCAGAAATGAATAAATCTTCTGAAGTCTTACTGATGGTAATTATTTTATTTATTTATTTATTTACTTATTTATTTATTCACTTACCCATTTTCTTGTTTATTTATTTAAAGTGATCATATTCATTCATTCTTTTATTTATTCTTTTATTCATTCATTCATTCATTTTTTACCTTTGTCAGTTCGTCTAATCTGAATGCGAACCCTCTTTGAGTTGGTCAGAGTTGATATCTGTTTCTCTGTCATTGTGTGCACTGGGATTCCATCAATCTGAAAGAAAATTATTTTCAAAATACAGTAAATTAATTCAGTTAAATTGTCTAGATTTTTCCTGCTTAAAAAAGAAATGATACAATTTTGTAATATGGAAATGCATATCTACACATGATGGCTGAAATATTACAGAATAAAACAGATAAAATTTAAAAACAAAAACAACTGCAGTTTATATACATTATTTCACTGGCAGTAACAAGATAATTATATATGTTAAAGAAAACAAAGTGATGAATAGCTGATTTCTTATCAAACGTGTGTTCAAAAAGGTCTCAACTTTGATAATTTTGTTAGCCTGCATGATGACATGTTCTGAAATATTTACCTAAAAGTTTGTTATATTTTTTTTAAAGAGTGTATTTTACTTCATTAGTTCTGTAATTACAGAGATTATATTTGTAAAACTCAAATGATTACTTCATTCAATTGTGTAATCCTAATAATAAACTCAGAACACTAATTTTCTACATTAAAAAAAAAAAAAGAGTGGTATATAAAACAGATGTATATACACCAAAAAATGATGGGTCTGAATTTTATACTTTTTAAAAAATTGGCTACAAAATAAAACATAGAGATAAACACACCCACAACCACACACACACAATATACACACAGAGACACACAGACACAGAGAGATGGACTGAAAGACATACACACAGACCTGTATGATGGAATCTCCTTGAAGCATTCCTGCTTTTGCTGCTGCTGACTGCTCTTCAACACTTTTCACCATGATGTCACCAGTCTCTGTGTCTCTGTAACAGTAACAGTTAAACTGAGAAACAAATTCACAACATACTCAACCATCAGCTTTTTTTGGTTTACATTTAGAGGAAGGATATATATATCTACATTGCTAATAAGACATCTTGGAACATAAATTAATTGATACATTAAAGAGGAATATTCCTGTAACCTAATATACATCAGACCATTTTGAACCACTATTTGCCTTTCCTTGGGAGGGTGTGTACATTATAAATGATTCTTGCTATTATCTTATAGCAGTCAGTATCCCACGGATGATGTCTTTGATGTGCTTCCTTGTATCATCAATATTCAATAAAACTTATTGCTGTCACCAGCACACATTCTTATAATTCTATTTATTGTTATTTATTTTTAATTTGCTTTCTGTTTTGTCTGAAAATATTGTAAAATGTTACCTAGACACAGCACAGCCAAGTCTTCCAGATGAAGGAATCACATGAATATCAAACTGTTTTACATTTGATTCAACAGCAGCTGAAAATATAATCATGTTAAAACACAAGTAATATTTAATTTATTTACATTTTCATCAATAAAATTGCAGATAATAATTGTTATTAAATAAAATCAACAGTAACAACAATAACAGTAATTATATTGAATATTGGAAAATAATAAGAATAAGAGCAATAAAAAAAAAAACAATTAGTAATAATAATAATAATAATAATAATAATAATAACAATAACAATAACAACTATAGTAATAGTACTAAATTAATTACAGTGCAAACAGTAGTTATTATTATTATTAATAATACTTTTTTGAAGTGTTTTGATTTCTTCCTTTTTACTAATGTTTCAGAGCAGGTCTGTAATCTTTAATAAAGAAAACACCCCCCACACACCCATGTATGTATGTATGTATGCGTGTGTATGTGTGTATATATGGGTCAGATGGATATACAAAACAAATATATAATATTGAAAAAACAGACAACTCATGACTAAATAAAAGAGAACAAAAATGTTTTATGTTTGCCTCTACAGTATGGTTCATTGAAACTGCACATTCATTTTAGGTATGTGTCAATAATGACTACAAAGTACATTTCAAAGTAAACCAGAAAATTAAATATTTGCGTGAAAACATAAGAACAATTATGGGGATGAAAAAAAAATATATATATATGTGTGTGTGTGTGTGTGTGTGTGTTTGTAAAATATTTCTGTACACTGTTGGTAATATAATTATTTTGAGTTAGGAATCCAGTAGGGTGTGGATCAAGCTAGTTCAATCTTTTGTTTACTGATTTATTTAAACAACTTGAACTGGAAGATGTTGGTTATTTCATGGCTTGAACTTGAGGTTTTAACTCATACAATTGTAAACAGCTTCCATAATGGCTGATACTTCTAAGAAGCTGTGTAATCCTTGTCTTCCTATTCAGAGGAATTAGACTGGAAACACATAAAAGGGTATCATCCATCATGTATTATCTATAATACAGACTTGCATCAAGACTGTCTGATATAAAAAAAAGTATCCATATAAAAGACTTTGTCAAGACTGTTTATAAAAAAATATCAAAAATTTGTATTATTAATAGCAAATGGACATTTAAATTTTTACTATGCCATTGACAGCTATATACTATGTCAAGACTAATCAAATATTAACATATGTGTTACCTGCAATTCACTGAAGGAAAGAAGAAAAAACTATGAGAGAGAGAGAAAGACCATTCAAATTACTACACACAAATCTGTCAGACATTATTCAAATAACTATGTACAAATGTATCAGACATTATTCAAATTACTATGTACAAATTTATCAGATATGTCTTTTTTCTTATTTAGTTCACTAAAATAAAAATCTGTTAGACTTGTTATTCAGTTTACTATGGACAAATTTATTATACATTATATTCAGAGACATTCAGTATACATTCAGACACAATGTATAATAAACATTTTACTTTCTGATGCAATAATAATATTTCGACTTGTATCCATTTTTTTCTCCTCTATGTTAAGAAAATCTGGTATTCAACCCACTGTATTGTATAGATGACAGCATGATTTACTGAAGTGTGTCTGGCTAAAGGAACATTCAAAAGAATGATATAAGCACCATAGTATTATAATAATTCAATACAGGAATGAATTCTTTGCTCAACAGTACTTCAATCCCCCTTCTTTTTTTTTTTTTTTGTAATTCTGTTGTAAGACATTTTGTAAACTGAACATAACAAATAATTTGAGAAAGGAAATACATAATACTTTCAATGCAAGGAATAATTTTATCATTTAGAAATGTCAAGTTCAATATATATGCTGTTTTCCATATACAGTAAAATGCCTCTCACAACATTTGATAAACCAGTTGTGGAGAAGTCATTGGAAAGTTAAGCACACATCAAATAACATCTCACAGTATTTAAAAAAACTGTTTTTCTGGGTATGTAATAGGAAAGTGAAATAACACAGTTAACACATTGCAGAGAACTGATCCCATGACCTAACACAACATTTTATTAATCAGTTACATTGATGTGTGAATTTAAAGTGAAATAACTCAGTAAGCTGTAACACTCATGTAATTACCTAACACAACATTTTATTAAACAGTAATGTTGATGTGTGAATGTAAAATGAAACAACTCAATACGCTGTAAAGGATTGATCCGACAACCTTAACGCACCTCAGTCCCATTTTCTAACCTCTTGATTGTGGCATGCTGTTGGTGAATCACAGCCCATTCCAAATTTTACTTGTTTCCTTGTTTTCAGTGAGTGATGTCAGAGCAGATTTTCTGCTTCACACTTCTCCTGGAAGGTGGTGATGATAATAGTAACAATAAACATATTGAGAACCGTGGGTGTGGCATCTAACCAAGCATGTCTGTATTCACGTCTGTTACAAATATTTTACATCACCACTCACCTTCATTCTCCTGCTGACTTTTCAGTTCTCAGTAATGACATAATTGCATATAAATTTCTATAAATACATTCCAAGCTTGAAAATGATGTATTTAATTTCTTTTTTTTCCGTTTTTTTTTTTTTTTTTTTTTTTTTGGTTTTTTAAAAATCCAAATTTAATAGGAAAAGAGAAACATTTAAATGGGTGGAATATTGTATATCAGTTGTGATGAGAATTACAAATGAGGTAAACTTTAATTTCATATTTTTCAATTTTTTCAAATAGAAAAATAGTTATTATTGAACCATAGAAAGTACTTCAAGGTGCTAATTAAGCTACATATTTTATTTTGTTAATTTTTTTTTAAAAATTTTTTTGGAAATATTATATTCTTTTTCCAAACTTTTATTTCATTGACATTACTTATAAAAATATCTTAAAAGATATGCAATAATAACCAAATAATTTTTAATCGAAATAAATTAAAATCTGTTTAATGAAATCTCAAAACACAATGGTATTAAGTTATGGAGTATCAAAAATATAGTGTTGCATAATGAAAAACTAGAGAGGAAACCATGCAACCGTATCTATAAGCTACTTTTATCAAACTGCAACAAGGAATATTTTCTGTATTTTCTAGATAAGATGTAATATACCACACCCTTTGTTAAATTAATTGTAGGATATACTCAAAATATGTCCACAATTCAAATAATACTTAAAAGGAGTGACCAAGTTGCAACTCACATGCAGTCATTATAAGCAATTACAAAAATAATGTTAATGTTTTTATTGCTTTTATGAAAATAAACTAAATTTATTCTTTACTATGTGGGTTTAAATTGGTGTTAAAAAAGGCATGAAATAATATGTGATGATTGTTTGCATGTATTTGGCAGCATGGGGTCCAAAATAAATATTTTTATTTTCCCATTAATTATTTATTTTTATAAATCACGTATTTTCTGAAATTGGTTTTGAAATCAGCTACAGGTAGCATGTAATAATAATTTTTTTAGTTTTGTACAGCCTGCTGTTCAGGAGAGTAATTGTATTTTAAGTTATTATAAAATCAATGGTAATTAATTTTTACACATAATGTGTAATTGGTTTTATGATAATATGTAATAAAAGCCTTTGATTTGGAAATCCATATAAATTTTTTTTAAAATTAAGAAAAAGAAGTCAGTGCCTTTTTTCACTGATTAATGTTGTATTGCACCTAAGTATATATTCTTCCATGATGATAATAACAAGAAATAAATGTAAAAAAATAAAAACATTTTCACATTCACACACACACTAACTTCAAACACACACACAAACACACACACTAACTTCAAACACACACACAAACACACACACTAACTTCAAACACACACACAAACACACACACATACATACACAAACTCATTCACAACACTCACATATAGAAACTACACACACACACACACACATACAGACAGACAGACAGACAGACACAGACATATACAGAGACAGATATACATATCCATAATCCACTGACACACATGCATTGTCTATGATGTGTTTTTTTAAAATAAGAATAAGGCAATGTCTGTCAGAACTGTGAACCAGGAAAAGCCATCAAGTTTAAAAACATTAAAAAGCTCAGTTTAAATCATCTCTTCAGACATAGGTAAAACGAGCATGCATGCATGCATATTATATATATATATATATATATATATATATATATATATATATATAAATATAATATGCATATATAGATACATAACATGCATGCATACATACATATACATAATTGGTTTAAAATGAGAGTGAAATAAAGTGTAATTAATGCCTGCATGCATGTAATGACACGAAGTTATGAAAGTCATTAAGTATAAAGTCGTTAACAAACCTGGATCTTGCTGACTTGCAGCTTCTATGCTGATGATGACATTCCAGGCTTTCCTCATCAGCAAAACAGCGTCAGTGTGTGTGAGGTTAGTGAAATCTGTGCCGTTCACCTCCAGAATCCTGTCACCCGATCTAAGACCCTGCATTAATTAAAAATTTAAATTAGTCATTAATTTTTTTTAAACCTATATTTTTATGTACGATTTTTCTGTCATGTTCTTTATAGGATAGCTCATATCAATGCTCCTATTTCATAAAACTGTTATAGTGGTTTACCTCAAGAATCCAAAAATCCTGCATTAAGTAAAAATCTAAATAGTGATTAATCTTTTGACATCCAGATATGTAAAATATATTTTTGTGTATGATTTTTCTGTCATGTTCTTTATAGGGCAGATAATGTTAATGTTAATATTTCATAAAATCATTATGATGGTTGTATTTCCAAACTTTGAAATGAATACAAGATTTGAAAAGTTTTGATATAGTTTAATAGTTTAAATGATAATTATATAAATTTCTGATGTTATTTGATTTTAATTATTTTAGTGGTTTTTTTTTAAGTGTTTTTTTAAAATCTAATATTTTATTAACTATATATATATATATACTTGGATGTTGGATTTTAATTGTTCCAGTAATGTTTGTGTTCCTAAATCTCACATTTTCATTACCACATATTTCAAATAAATAACTTCTTGCATATTTCTAAAATTTAATATCTCTGTTTCATATTTTAATTGCTGAAATAAAAATTACATTTAAACAACCACAATAACAGAAAATACTATATAAAACAATTTAATAATTTGATTTTATATTTTAATTGTTGAAATCATAATAACATTTAAATAAGTAATACCAGATAACACTAATATTTCTAAAATTAAATATCAAACTTTGATCAATATTTTTAATTGTTCAAATAATAATTACATTTTATTAGATTATAAATTAGAAAATACATGAATATTACAATTTAATAATTTGAAGTTCATATTTTAATTGCTAAAATCATAATAACACTGAAATAACTACACTAATAATGTATATCTGAAAAACAGAATATGAAAATTTAATTATTGTTTTAATCATAATTACATTTAAATAATTTTATTACCACATAATACTGTATATTTCTGAAATTTAACATACAGCAATTTAATAATTTGATGTTTGCATTTTAATTGTTTAAATCGTAATTACAATTAAATAACTACAATATGAGCTAAAAAAAAAAAAAAAAAAAAAAAATTTTCATTAAAAACATCTGGTTATAAATGGGGTAATACCTCTTTCTGTGCCTGGCTGTCTTTCTCCACTATGAACACTGTGATGGGTGTGCCGTACTCCTTCCCGCCCTTAATGCCGAGCCCCAGGCTCCCGTCGTCACGACGACGCAGCAGAACAGTTCTTCGAATCCTGTGATGAGCGGGCGATTCCACGTTGAGCGCGATGTGGTGATCGGAGGAAAAGTGAGCTTTTAATCCGTTGCTCAGAGTGTGTCCGCTGAACGATCGACTCAGCGAAGAAACCGGAGGCTGTCTGTGAACTACATTTTTGCTAACCGACTCTTTTTCAATTATGTCGTTTTGAGAAAACATTTCTGTTTGACTTTTCTGATTCTCACAATTCCTTCTTTCCGTCCCGTCTGTGAACTGGAAGAAGTGCTGCAGTGTGGAGAACAGTTTGAAGACACGTCTTGGTTTACACAGTTGGCATCGTTGTTGTTGTTGTTGTTGTTGCTGACTTGTTGCGAGCTGGTAAATCTTTGAGTGTCTTGTTTTTTCACCGTCCCGTTCACTGACGTGTCGTCTATCTCGCTGTACACCCCGCTCGTCATGCTGGTTCCTGGAAGCGAATTCTCGTCAGCACCGTCCAAACACATCCTGAGGTCCGAAAACGAAAACCGCTTCTCGAATCCCGTCGAAATCACTTGAAACTGCCCCGTCTCATCCCTCGCGATCACTTTAGGGATCGCTCCTGAAGGAGCACTGGTCTGTGAAGTACTTCAGAAACGACTCGTACATGGGGAACTGGATGGTGCACAGCTTCTGGAAGTCCTGGTGGTACTGTCTGGGCAGTCTGCTGCTGATTTCCAGCAGAAGCATCAGCTTGTCTGTCGAAGTGATCACCTCTTGCAGCTGAGTGCACAGGGAGGGCACCGACCGCGATATTCTGAAGTGCTGGAGAGTCTGCTTGAACTTCAGACACTCTTCAGCTGACAGCAGTTCCTGCGCCAGGTGCTTCAGAATGATCTCCCTTTTCCTGTGCTCTGTCATGTTGAGGTGACGAAGACGTTTCTTCAGAGCACCCTGCAGTGGCTTCCACGTGTGGCTTGACTCAGGCAAAAACACCTGTCAAATCACACAGACATTGTTTACATACATACTTATATACATTATATATATATACACACACATATACTTATATACATTATATATATATATATATACACACACACATACATATATATATATATATATATATACACACACATACATACACACATATATATGTATATAAGTATGTATGTGTTAATATTTTAACACAAATATGCATTACATATATGTCTGCCTATATATCTATTTATTTCATTGTTATGGTTTTAAAAAATAATTAGAAAATTAATAAAATGTGTATCAGAAATACTTACTCATTAATTTATTATCTAACTCATTTATTTTTATACAACCATTTTCATTCTAAATTTTTTTTTTTTTTTTTTTATTTACTTATTTATTTATATTTTATGAAATGTGAAACTGAAAATTTAAAATTAAATACATCATTTCACAGTTCCAAGAAATAATGTTACCATAGTAACATTACCTGCAACAAAACACACACCCACCCACACAAAAACATTAAAAACATTAAAAATAAAAATCTATTTTTAAATACTTTTTCTGGCAATTAAAAAAAAAAAAAAAAAAAAAGTGTTAATATTTTAACACAAACACACATATAAATGCATAGAAATAAAGAATAACCATTTTTAAATATGTTTGCTGGCAGATAATAGTGTGTTAATATTTTAACACACACACAAACACAAATGCACTAATGAGTAACAGTTTTTAAGTATGTTTGTTGACACTTAACATAATGCCACAAATACACACACACTAAAGAGTAACTATTTTAAAACATTTTTGACACTTTACACAATGTGTTAATATTTTAACACAAATATGCCTGAAGACATACACACTAAAGAGTAACTATTTTAAAACATTTTTGACAGTTGACACAATGTGTTAATATTTAACTTGCTAAAAACATTAAACATACAATGTTCATCACTTTTAAAACATTTTTTGACAGTTGACAAGTATAGTTTTAACTGACCATAAAAAATTAAAATAAGACATTTATAGGAGAAGTCTTTCAGTGGCCATAAAAAAAGAAAAGAAATAAGAAAAAGTCATTAAAATAATCACAACAATATGAGTTTATATTCAAAGTTATTTCATGAAAACAAAAAGAAGAAGAAAAAAGATAATATCCTTTACTACATAAGTGACACATTAATTTTATTATGCAATAAAATCATATTTTATGATAATACCTTGAATAAGCTCAGGTAATCTCACAAAGTCCTGATTAATACAAAACCTCAGTGTATTTATAAAGTTACTTCTTAACAAAACTTCCTTCACTTCATGCTTGGCATTATTTTAAAATAATATCCATTACTATTACTACTATTATTATTATTATTATTATTATTATTATTATTAACATTCTTTTTGTTTTCTCTTTTTTGGATAAAATCTACTAGTATTAACAATATTTATTAATAACAAAATTTATTAGTAATTTTACTATATTTTAATGTATTTTGTTACAGAATTTATTACTGCTAATAATATCAGTACTATTAAGGTCATTTTTTTGAAGAAGAAAAAAAAAAAAAAACCCACACATTATTACCACTATTAAAGTTATTTTGTAAAAAAATCTATTTCAGATCTTAATTATATTCTCAAAAGATAATAAAAAATGATAGATGATAAATATGATTATGCAACAGCCGTGTATTATGTGTTTTAGTTATGCTGAATCACATCCTGTTACTTGACAATACTATAAATACATCTTAATCAATCTTGTATTTATCAGTCTGATGTCTGGATAAATGTAGGTGAAAACAGATATTTTTTAATAGCTTACACCTAATGTGCAAAATAAAAATTAAGTGAACACATCAATAATAAGAATAAAATTGACTGAATAAATGGATAATACGTGTATAACATTGTCTAAACATGCAATATCTATTAAATAAACTGAACATATGTTGAGTTGACTGTACATAAATGTGTGTATGTGTGTGTGTGTGTGTGTGTGTATGTGTATGTATGTGCATATGTGTATATTCATGTGTATATATGTATGCATTTGTGTGTCTATATATGTGTTAGTGTGTGTATGAATGTGTGTTCTGTGTTTGAGTGTCTGTGTGTTGTATAAAGGGTTTCAGTCTTAAGCTCTGTAAAGCATATAACCAAGTTCTGTCTAATACCTATTCAGTTCAATAACAATTTTTTCCTTAAAACAGAATATGTTCCTCTTACAACATATAACATATTCTGCATGAGGACAAAACATAAAAATCAAGATTGTTCTTAAATATTTGAAATGGATATAAAGTATTTTTTGTACTGTAACTTTGTGTATATGTCTGTATATGAGCATAAGAGCATTTGTGTATATATGTTTTTGTCATTCTGTGTGTGTGTGTGTGTGTGTGTTTCAGTGTCACTTATAGTCTGTGATGTGAGGGTGGATACAGAGCAGGGTGTATCTGTCTATAAGTTATCAAACCTCTGTGTAAAAAAACAGACAAGGTTACACTGACATGCTGCCTGTATGTGTTTCACAGCATGAACAAAGAACACATGCCCATTTAAAACTACATCAATATTACTAACAACAACACATTACTTCATCGATTTTCTAAATACCTTTTAAAAAAAAAAAAACTATCAATATTTCAAATATTCTTTTCTAAGTTTGCTTCTACTCATTTTACATAATATACATTTCAGAGACAATAAGACCGAGGCATACAAAAAACAATCCTCCAAGCTTTTTAATTTTTAATAAAAAACAAATAATGTTTTTACTTACTGCTAACTCCAGCAACATTGTTTTTTTTTTTGTATAACTCCAGAAATAAAAATAAAGATTATATTACATACCATTGGACTGGTTGGAGTGTGAATGAAACACATGAGAAGCTATGAAACCTGATCCCCAGTCAGAATGTACCACTAATATGGTTGGCTGGCCAACAATGTCATATATAGAGATGTGAGGAAATTATTATTCAAAGCATCCACCCCATGTCGCTGATTTGCCTTCGTTGCGTAGGGTACAGTTTTATGCATAACAGACAAGATGATTTTATGCTGTCAGCATAATTTTTCTTACTCGTTCACTCACTGGTCATGAAGGCCAAGACAAATTAAATAATTGTTTTTTTCCCCCCATTCCTAATTATTCCCATCAAAATGCCCAAATATATTTTGTATTTTTTTCAAGCTATCCTACTAAAAAAAAAAAAAAAAAAAAAATGAAAAATCAGAAACAAAAACAACAACAACAATAATAATAAAATAAATAGGATCAATTAAAAAAAGTGTTATGTCACAATATTATGCTAAGCACTTGATTAATATTTCTGTTATGTTGCAGTTACGAAACAGAATTTTTAATATTCAGCATCATTCTATTTTGAAAAGAAATTGGGTGAAAATCAGGTATGTAATTTACAATGGCCTACTCCACTCAGCCAAGTACATTGAGTGCTTCTAAATATTTGAAAGTAAAATTTAAATCATTCCAAATTGTAATTAATATTCATTTATTTAGCCACTGCATTTGACGTATATATCATAATTATATAAAATATATATATTTTTTTTTAAAGTCATATAATTTTATCTGCAATTTCATTGTAATTATTTTCTTATATGTTATATTCATACATATGCATGCTGTCTTTATGTATGGTGCCTAGATTGGGAAATAGTGCTATATGCTAATTACACCAAGTTTGAAGATGACTAATTCAAATGAAGAGCAGAAAAAAAAAAAAAACAGTGGAAAATTTTTCTTTGGTGAAAAACTCTCCATTTATAAATAAAATATTAGAGGTTTTATTTTTTGTTGTAAATTAAATTTCACAAAAAACATTTAAAAAAAAGTATAAAATGTCAGCAGATATTTTAAATCTGGTATCTAATGCATACTTTTGATAAAAATGATGTTTTTGTGAATATCTGTTCCTTCATTAAAACGTTTTTATTTTTTTATGTGTAGGGCCTTGGTTGTCTGCTGTTTAAACACTGAATTAATTACGACAAATACAACACAGAAATGGCGGTCGATATTTTAAATCCTATATCTAATCTATGCTTTTAATCAAAGGTCATTTTGGATATATATTTTTACTGTTTAAATTATTCTGTTGCGAGTATCCTCTTCCTTTTTAATAAAATATTAAAACAGTTTTTAAATTCTACATTTTGCAGTTTAAACATTGAATTCATGTTGGATGATATTTGAGTACATCTAATACTTTTAATGAAAGGATCTTTTGAACAGATATTGTTATACTCTAAATTATTATGGGTGAATATCTATTTCTTCATTAATACAACATTAAAACATTATATAAATTTTAGAGTTTGCTGTTTTAACACTGCATTAATAATGACAAAAACAACAATCTAAAATAGCAGATGACCAAGTTAAATAATCAAATAATCAAAAAATAAGTTTAAGATGGCATTTTAAATATGATATCTAATACTTTTAACTGAAATGACATTTTGTATGGGCTCTTTTGTAGTTACTATCACAATGTGCAATACAAGCAACATGCAAATATCTTCCTGAATTGTATTAACACTGGTCTTAAAATTACTGGCTAAAATTTACTTCACTGTTAATTTTAAATTCATTATCTTTCTTATTTCATATACTTGTCTCCTAGAAACATTTCAGTTATCTCTCTTTCTATTATAGATAAAAGACAGTTTCCAATACAAAGTTGATGATAATTGGAAAGAACAGTACAGATTTGTTAAAATCTGTTTTTGTTATAACAGAAAATGGTTGCCTATTTTTTATCACAATGGTCAATGTGCTCTTTTAGGTATTGGAGTAGAACCTGTATAAAGATAACAAACACTCTAGTACTATTTTGTATCACAGACACTTTGTCCATTTGGTACACACAGCCCTATTTTTCTTTTAATTTACAAATACTCTTACAGTATTTTGTACAATTCATTATATACAATTTTTTTATTTTTATTTTTCAAATACTGTTACAATATTTTGAACCATTCAATACATACATTTTTTTTTTTTGGCTTTTAACTTACAAATACTGTTAAAAACTATTTTTTATATCTTTCAGTAGGCACATTCTTATTTTTAAATTTTATAAATACTGTTATTTTTCTATTAATCTATTCACGTGCAACCTGTTTATGTGAAAGTGAATACGCAGTTTAGCCGACATTCAAATAATTAGAGATTTCTTTTTCATCGCTTTTGTGTTCTGGTGTCTGGGTACACCACAGTGAATGTTTCCTTTTGAAAGAACAGCTTTCAATTATCCTTAACAACTCAGTCCAACAACACCGTAACCAACAGAGCTACAAATCACAGGAAATACTTATATATTATTGATAATAAAAAAACAACAACATTAGAACACACACAAGTCATTTTTCTGCAATAAAAAGCCAATGAAACGGTTGTCATAGCAAACAGATATACAAACACGGCTCTGTTGTTTTATACTTGTCTATAAATATCGTAAAAATCAATCTAATGTATGCGTAGATATAATAAAATTTGTATATACAAATACTGTTGGGTATTTTAAGCTTTTTTTTTTTTGTTTTTTTTTTTGCTCTGGCTGTGCAGGTGTTTGGTTAAAAGGTCTAGTCAAGTTTCTTTTGATGTTTTCTTTCTTTTCTTAATTATTATTTTATTATGTTTACTATAAAACCACAAGCATTTCAGTTTTGATTCTGTTTCAGTTTTGCTTAAATAGGCACAAAATGTCTGCTTCCATAACAGAAAATGTTATTGTTTATTTATTATACATAAAAAACTATATTATATTATGTTACACTATCCTGCAAGCATTACACTACACTATACTAAACTATATAGTAAGCACTAAATGTACTACATTATATTAAATGCACCATATGCATTATACTATACTGTACTACCCTGCACTATAGTACATTACACAAAACTAAACTAGCCTAGACTATACTGCATACACTACACTGAACTACACTACACAATACCATATTGTACACATTATACTACTGTATAATCTAAAATGACCCTTTCACTTTTTAAATGACTTCTGTGTTTTTTTGCTGCACCTTACACCCATCTTTATAACACACACACAACTTATACATATGTAGTTCCAGCATTACTGGTAGAAAAAAAAAATATCATTTTTGTAACACTCGTCACACTTAGCAGTTTCAGAAAATAAAAATAAATAAAAAATGTCACAGCCAGACAGGACATGACATTTCAAAGTGTTAAATGCATTTATACCGTCTGACCCTTGACTCTATGAATATTTATGAAAAAAATAATCAGGTAATATCACAGTGTGATGTCACCACGACTGATTACATAACAGTAAAAACCATGTGGGGTAAGGAAATCTTATTAACAAAAAAAAAAAAAAAAAGCTACATATAAGTTGTTTGTAATATAATCACTAACTTATCACCCTCCTCTCGTCTTTTTTCCCTTTCCTTTCTTTTTCCCCTCCATCCCTCCCTCCTCTCTCTCATTCTCTCTCTCTGTGAATCAATGAGAAAGATAAAGATATTAATATGCATGTGTGTGTGTGTGTGTGTGAAATTTTGAAAGTATCTCTGTACGTTTTTATGACAACTGTTATTAGATTGCATGGGTAGGAAATATTGCTAACACTATTCCATGGACTAGTGATACTGATTAACAGCAAGAAATTGTTTTTAATTTACCTTCCCATTAACCAGAAAATAAAATATATACTTTGGCCTTTGTTTAACTTAACAGTGAGCAATGGCTCAATGACTACAAGTAAACAACTAAACAGAAGTATAAAGGCAAATGTATTCAAGTGTTTACCAGTTGCATGTCAAAAACAAAACACTCAAACACAAATACAGAAACACACACACACACACACACACACACACACAGACAATTTAGCTTGATATGTATTGAAATCCTTTACATAAATATTTGGTATATAAAATGTTAGAATCCAAAAGACCAATAGTCCACAGTATAACACACACACACACACACACACACACACACACATGTACATACACATGCCTGTATGAAATGTTTTATTTCAAATATATCAATATTCTTTACAGAAATATTTGTTATATGAATAACATAATCTCATATGAATATAATGCACAGAATAAACACATACACTTAGACATAAGAAGAATCAATATGATATATATATATATCAATAACATGCTGGAGATAATTTGCCTTTATAAATTGCTATAATCCATTCACTCGATCTTCAGTTAGATGCTAACATATGACACAAAATATCCAAAAAAACCCAACAAATCACAAAAATCATAAATTACTTACTTACAATACAATGGCCAAATAATCAATCACAAAATCTCAGCAAACTAAATACAATCCCAAGTGAAAATCGGTGAAGCCTACTCCAGAAAACCATTAATAATAGACAACATATACATTAATTTTTTCTTTTCTTTTCAAAAACACTGGCTATCAATATTTTTCATGTGTCAGAGAACATCAATAATCTGTCTGTCAAGACGACATTTTCACACACACACACACATTTACGCATGCGGTTCTTTCAAACAGTCAATAAGACATATCCGTGACATTAATGATTACCACTCGACAAAGAAATATTTTCATTCACGCCTGCACTGATAGGTCTGTAAGCTCTTGTTCTTGCTACAACGCGGATTTAGCCTGGAGGTTCTTCCGTGCAACATTTTTGCCTGCGTTGCAGGATGTTACCTGGTGACTTGCTTAACAATGAAAAAATCACTGAACCACGTCATTCCTGTGAAAACACTGTCATTTGTAAGGAGAGAAATTAGCTTGATTGCTGGTACTGCCCTTGAGTACCAGAGTCGGCTGAAACGCTTTCATGCTTGCCAGAAATTACCATCCCGTGAAAGAGTTTGTTATGTGTAATGAATCATCAATGGGTATTGTTTTAAAGTCACTCGATTTTTTATTAATATTTTCTGTATTTTTTTTTTTTTTTTTTTTTTTTATTTTTAATGACTCCCTATATTTTGATATTTAATATATTTAATTGCTTTTTCTCTTTTAATGAATGTGATTTTAATAATACTCCATTTTTTAAATGTTTGTTATACTTATGTTATTTGCTGATTTAATTAACATTGCTTTTATTTTTAATGACTCCCTATATTTTGATATTTAATATATTTAACTGCTTTTTTCTCTTTTAATGAATGTGATTTTAATAATACTCCATTTTTTTAATGTTTGTTATACTTATGTTATTTGCTGATTTAATTAACATTGCTTTAACATGACTCTGTATTTTGGTGTTTTACTATATTTACTTTCATCTTCTTTTAATGAATATTATTTTAACACCCCATATTCTTTATATTTACTCTGTTTTTATCATTTACTATTTTAATTAATACTGCTTTAATGACTTCCTGTATTTTTGATATTTACTATATATATTATCATTTACTTTTAATGAATATTTTAACACCCCATATTTTTAACAATCACTATATTTACTGTCATTTAACCTACATTTACTGTCCTACATTTGATTCATTTTTTTTTAAAAAGAACAATTATGATATGAGAGGAACCCCCACCAATACAATCCACTACACCTTTATGAACCATTGTATGCATTACTAAATAAATATAAAAACTGACAAACCATCCACAAAGCACTGGTTTGAATAACAGTGAAAATGTGTACTAAAGAGATCTGATCTTGCAACATAGCAAATCAAATATCCTAAACATTTAACTACAACAACCTCTTTGAAAGGAAGATTTGAAAAGAAAAGACTAACAACTGTCATTAGTTTTTCTGAATTTGCTTCATAGCATATTTAAAAAAGGTTTCTGCTAAAAAATTCAAATAATCATGAAAAGTATTTTATAAAAACTGCTCAGTAAAATTTTATATATGTATATGAGCAAAACACTAATATACAAGCAAACATAATGTCAACAACACTGCTACCAGCAGCAATATTACCATCATCTTTATTATTATTATCATCTTTACTGGTAGTGGTAGTAATAGTAGTAGTAGTAGTAGTAGAGTTATTGTTCTTGTGTTATTATTATTATTAATATTATAATTGTTATTAATTATCATTATTATTAGTAGTAGTAGTAATAATAGTATGATTATTATTAGCAGTAGCACTAGTAGTAGTACTTGTAGTAGTAGAATTATTGTTTTTGTTGTTATTATTATTATATATATATCATGAATATGCAATCTGACTTAAAATCAATAACAACAATATTAAAATGATAATTTTAAAACAAAGAGCAACAACTCCTATACACAAGCAATCCACACTCTCAAACAGAATATTTTATCCACTTTGATAAATATCAACATTCTGACATCTATCCCTTTACATTTATATACATGACTTTGTAGTAAACCTAAAGCAGTTACCTGTTATAGAAATATTTTGTAGCACCTCTTTGTGTCTGAAGAATGAACTATTATCATCAGTGGAGAAACTGTATATGTCTCTGTCGTTGTAACACAAGTCAAACAGTCAACAAACCTCTCTCGCCAGTGACAATTTAAAACATTTTATACACTAATAACAACATTAAAATAATATTCTAACCAAATCCTTGAAAAAAAGGAGTAAATCTTATAAAAGGAATCCATATTCACAAACAGGATATTTTGTCATCAACTTTGATAAATATTCACATGTATGCTGTTTGGGAAACTCTGGCTTTACTGAAGATGCTGTTTCAAATAAACACTCTTTTTCTCCATCAATAACAATGTGATTCTCGTATCTACAATAACATGCCATTCGGAACCATGAACTAGAATAGCTTAATCACTTGCTATGGTGTCTGCCAACAGCATTTCATATTTTAAGTAGATCATATCTATCTCCACACAATAACAATTACCATACAAATACTAATCTCACACTATCTCAAAAAACAGGCAGTGTAAGCCACAAATATTTTAAATGGTGTTGGAAGCAGTTAAAATTTCTAAAATATTTCAGGTATACCCCTACCAGTCACCTAACAGTTAATTTCAAGGTAACGTAAAGCATACAATTTGGACCAAAACAAGAATGATCTTTTTTCACTTTCTTTTGTTGGTAATGTTCAGATTATAGTAAATGCTCTATTTTAAAGCCTATCACATTTACTGTGAAGTTTATACACAGTTTGATGAATAGATAAACATCCACTGTTTGGGTCACTGCAGATATGATGGTTATTAGTTGTAACTTAGATGTGATATTTTTCTCATTCAGATAAAGGATAACATACAGAGTTACATTTTCCATAAATTATCTGTTGAAACTCCTACTCCTCCTACTCCTTCTACTACTACTAATATTACTATCATTTTACTACTACTACTACTACTACTACTACTATTATTACTGCTACTACTCCAGTTATTACAATTACTAATACTGCCACTACTACTACTACTACTACTACTACTAGTACTACTACTGTAGCTACTACTACTATCATTATTACTGCAATTAACATAATTTATGATGATAATTTAATAACACAACAACAACAAAGAACAACTACTAATAATAAAAATAATAACAGAATAATAATAACATTCAATGTCTAAAGAAATTTTCATAACCCCGTATTTTTAAAAAACATCTACATTAAACATTTTACCTGCTTCATATTTCAAAACTCTTTGTAACATTTCTCCTGAGAAGACAACAGATATTCCTTACAGTAGCTACTTCCTTATTTACCCTCATACTACATGAAAACAGTGCTTATCCAGTAAAAATATTTTTTCCTTACTTGGATACATAATAAAGAGGCTTGTTCACTTCGTACAAGTTCATTAGAAACATTCTGTAAGTAGGTAAGTAGCTTACTGATGTAACTGGAAATTTTCACCTGATCCCAGGATTATCGTTAATGCTGTTACAACATGAAACAAACATTTAAGTCAAATTAATAAAAAAATATATATATATATATCTATGGTTTGGTATAACCATGGTAGCAGACTGGAAACTTAAAAACACAGAAAAAAAAAAAAAAAAAAAAAATTTAAGAAAATAATAATAAATAAAAATAAATAAATTAAAAATTGAAAAAGAGATGCCACAAAATATAAGAAAAAAAGTGTAAATTTAAATTATAATTAGAGTACTATATATAAAAGATTATGAAATAATGAAATAAATGAAAAATGAATGATAAGCAGCTTAATATTCCATAAATATCACAAAACACAAGTTAATTTAGTAAAATGTTAAACATTTCTTTTTTGAACCTAAGTGAAAACAACAATAATATTAATACAAATAAATAACAAAATGGTTTTATTTTTAAGTATAAACTGGTTACTTGTTACAATACTAATCTTGTTAATAGTTATAAATTGTTTAAATTATAAAAAAATATATTGTGATTATTAATTAATACATAATTTAAAAAGTGATAGTAAATTCAATAACACCAGTCCAAAAAACAACAACAAAAAAAACAACAAAACAATTTGCTGAAAAAAAATTGATTTAGAAAAAAAAAAAAAAAGATTTAGATTTATAAAACATTAATTCGAATTAACTCTTAATACCTTGTTTACTAGTAACATTTTTTTTTTTTTTTAAATTCTAGACAATTCTAATAACTTAAAATATCAGAACACAAATTTAAAACATACCAGTTTGTACTAACCCTGAATCGAAGATTTTAGATTTTCATATTTAAAATCTAACTACCTCTGACGACCTTCAGTATCGGCGACTTTCTCCTACATTATTAATTTGCACAAACTTAAAATCAATGATTTAATGTGAAAGTACTGCAGGGTAAGCACTCACCAAAGGATACTCACAGTTGTCGCAAAGAATGAAAATTACAAAGCCAATAATAACAGTAGTGGCAGTCGGTTGAGTGAGAGATTTAGCTATGGGCTCTGCACTCTACTACAATATGTATTGATCACATCTATACCCTAGAGAAAAAAACTTGATCTATTAAGAGCTATACCCAGAGAACGTTTTGAATATTTAACACTATTTAGAGTTATTTTTCTAATGCAGAAATTCTGGCAAAGTGTCATTTCCTGTCACACAGGTTAGGTATGCCAGATTGCATGCATGTGTGTCTTTGTCTGCACATGCGCGTGCATGTGAGCATGTGTGCATGTGTGTGTGTGTGAAAATGTATTTTGATATTGCACATGTCTATGTCAGTGACATGATGTATTTTGGTGTGACATGTCTGTAATATAATGTGTATGTGTGTGTGTATTTTAACATTTGCATATATGGATGTGCATCTGTGAATGTGAGTGCAGTGTATGTTAAAAAAAAACATATGTATTATTCTATATTCTTTGCTGTCAATAAATAGTTATTTAAATATAATTTTAGTGATCATATTCATAGTGTAAGTTTTAAAATAATGTCTAAAACAACTGATGAAAAATATGTCACTGAAATCTAACATTCTTAATATAAATGAGAAACACTATTCACTGCACATGAAAGGGAGGGAGGAAGTGTGTGTGTGTGTGTGTGTGTGTAATTATATCCTCTGAAAAGATCAAATTTACCAACTGAACAGTAATATTGCTCTTTTTCCTCAAACTATGTCAGTCTTATATAATTAAATAACAAATTTAACATTAAAAAAACACAACACACTGCATTCTAGACCAATTATAAAATTAACTTTAAGAACAAATGTTTTGAAAGGTTTCAGTTTTTCTGTTAGGGAAATCTTTACAATTCCATTCCCACAGTCTGTGTATGAGTTTTTTCCACACAGAGTCAATTGTATTCATTTCAATACTAATACAGCTAGCCATTGTACAGGCATAGCTTGAATTAATTTTTAAAAACATTCATTAAAGTTAATTAAATTCTGACCTCCAGCAAAACGTTTAACACTCTCATTAAAAAAACTAAACAAACAACAGCAAATAAAATAAACTTAAAACAAAGAAAAAAGAAAAAAAAGAAACACACACACACACACACACAATAAAAAAAGTATATTATTATTCCGTGACATATTATTATTCTTGCCACATTTGTTATTACTGTACTTGTTGCAATAATGCTGTTGCTATTTTTATTAGATACATTACGGTTATATTTATTATTATAACATGGTATTTGTTATTGTCACTGCTGCTATTATTGTCATGCTACTGGTTTTTAAAATATTACTGCTCTATTGATGGCAGTTATTTTATCTATTAATTAGATTCTTATAACAATGGTGACCCATGACTGCTGTTCAAAATACACTGATATCTTTACAAAGCAGAATAAAGGAGTGAAACCAGTCAGAGTTCTGTACTGTAGAGATAAACATATTTACTCCATTTTGAACAGTCTTATGTCCACCACTGGTCTTGGACATTAGAGTTTAAACATCTGCATGCTAGTCTTTTAATTTTTGAAGATAAGTTCAGTGGTTTTAATCACAACAAATCATTTCGAACATCCAGTGATGATCTTGGCCCACATAACCTGCAATCTTTTCTAACGATAGTCTAATATTTTAGAGCAGGATTTTTCAAATTGGGTTCCACAGGAGCTGCCATTGGTTTCATGCCCAATATCAGATTAATAAACCATTAAAAGTTTTGAATTTTGAGATTCATTATAAAAACATGCAAATTCATTTTCCACTGTACTTCATTATTCTCTTTCTGAGAATATATCAGTAGAATCTGATAAAAGTAAAATTCATAATAAATATGACAAACCAACACCCGCTAAAAATAAATATCTTTGTAATTTTGTAAATATGAAATACTGAAATTGTACATTATAATGATTCTGGGACACAAATAAGAGTCAACTAATTTCAAAGTAATTATCTAATAGTTAGCATTCAAAGTCTACATCTTAAATTCCTGGTCACATTGGTTTCAGTTTCATGAGCAAACATTTAACAACAGCAAACTCTGTATTGAAATATTATCACTTTGTAACCAAATATTGTTATAAATTAATTTCAGTCAGACTATATATAATATTTTTAGACTAACACACACATATATATATAGTCATGATATTTATTGTCTGACAAATCTGTCATTTAGAAACTGTTTTATATTATTGATTGATTTTTCATACACATACAGCAAACACGTGTGCACACACACACACACACACACACACACACACACACACACATACAGACATACACATACAGAAATATATGCATGAAAACAATTTTATAATATACATCAATACCAAGAATAAAAATCAAACCTTCACAGCTCTGTTAAAACTGAAGCCTAAAGGGAATTCTTTTTTTCCTTTTTTTTTTTTTTTTTTTTTTATCTCTGGAGATGACAGAATTATGAATGCTTGCCTGCGTGTGATTAAAACTGATAAACAGATTGGCTTGGCGTAAACAGTGATATGGTATTTAATTCCTGAAGATACGCTATGATTAAACAGCCTGTCAGTGAACACAATACCTTGATGACAATACAGCATTCAGAGGTGAAGAATAATCCCAGTAATTTAGGAACAAGTTCAGCCAAACCTTAGGAGGTTCAGGTAGGGGTAACTCTATAATAGCAGCAGTTCTCTGACCTTTGGGTCACAAACCACCTTCACAAGTCTGTTAATTGTAATCCCAGTACATTGAATCAGGAATTAAAGAGCATTTTGGAAGTATTCAGATACTCAGACATCAGTATATCTTATAGCGTAATTTTTTTTTTTTTAAATATATTTTCTGTCAGCAGATTGTTTTTAATTTTAATATATTTTTAGTTAGGTTGTTAAGTATAAAATTTTGCAAAGATATGTGTAGATCAACATTTGTAATTAAAGACATTTTTTTAATTTTTATTACTAGAAAACTGGCAATGAGATAAATTCATTAATAATTTGAATATTTACCAATTTGTGCGTAGGAAGAAAAACACAAAATTACGGTACAAAAGATACTGCTGTCACAAAATTATAATAATTATTATTATTATTATTATTAATAGCTGTTTATATGATATACAGATTATCAGAATTTTACAAAAAAATATATACCAGAGACCGGAAGACAGAAATAAGGACAGACATACAGAGAATTATTTCAGTGTTTCATTAAAAGAACAAAAACTGTGACAAAATGGTATAAGAACTATTAAACAAAAACAAAAACAAAAACAAAAATTATAAAAAAATCTTTATATATAGACATTTCAATTATGAATATGCATTAATCAGGAATCATTGAAAGATTCAGTTTGTACAGAAATTCATTACAACATTCTACTCACTGTTTATCCAATGTGTCCTTAACATAACCTCACAGCCAAAGATCTGAACAGAGAGATGGAGTTTGCAAAACCTTTGAGCTGTGACCACTGCATATTTGTAAAGATTTCTTAAGTCAACACTGCAAATTAGCCTAAATTGTTTAGCACATGCCAAGTGCTTTTAGAAACCAAATGAAAAGCCTTTTGAATTTATAATAGTGGGGGGAAAAAAAGAAAATACTTTCATTGTTAGCTATTTGCTGGACCTATTAATCATAAACAATTAGTCCTAAAGAAGAAAAAAAAAGTTTAAAACCAAGAAGTCAAAGGAAATGTCCGATTTTGTATAATGTTATTTGTACTGTGTGTTTAACCCCAAACAGACTGATCTGATGGAAGTTAATCGATGTAATGACATGTTTTATTGACTGTGCTGAGTGTTATTAGATCCTAACATGATAAACAGGTATGAGGCAGAGCTGTGTTGTATTTGTGTCTTTGGTGATTCTCTGTTATTATTATTATTATTATTTTATTACAGCACACTTATCTAGCACTTAATTCCATGCATAATGCATGCTCAAAGCTTACAGTTTATCATTTGCACCTGATTCAGGACCTCTTTCTATCCAACATACATCTCAAACTCCCTGGGGAGCATGCAAGTTAGGTTTGCCATACTGGTGCACTGCTCTAATCATACAGAAACCATCATGACCTGTCAGGTTCTCACTTATGGCCCAGAGAACCATTTGCCACATGACAGAACTGCAGCTCCAGGGCTCAAACTCGCAACATTTCAGTTACAGATCCAAATCCTCTAATATCTGCACCATCTTGATGACCGCATATAAAATTATTTCTTGTTGACAGATTGAGTGAAAAAAAAAAAAACCCACACCTCTATAAAATAGCTCTTAGTACCAAATTATCTTATGTGTAATGATGAATAATTTCTTTCAGAAAAATTAAATTTATTCTTTCTTCAACTTGTTATTAATAAAGCAATTTTTTGTTTAATGTATTTTTCTTTTTATGGGTTGCATGGGTTATACACAGTACTGCTATTTAAAAAAAAAACATGCTGCCATAAAGGTTTTTTTTTTTGGTCAGCAACAAGGGATTTGTTTTAATAAACCATCCCACTGAGAAGAAATCATATTGATAAACTAATTGGAATGAGAAATACTTGATCAGGTATATGCACGTGGATTAGTCCTTCAATTAAAAATAGGTTGGGTGATGGTGGGATGTGTTGATGGTGCTGATTATGATGAAGGTGATGATGATGCTGTTGATGGTGGTGGTGGTGATGGTGGTGTGGTGATGATGAAGTGGTGGTGTTGATGATGAAGGTGATGGTGGGATGTGAAGGTGATGGTGGGATGGTGATGATGATGGTGATGATGGTGCTGATGGTGATGATGATGATGATGGTGATGATGGTGTTGATGATGATGATGATGATGTTGGTGATGATGGTGCTGGTGGTAGTGGTGACAGTGATTTGTTGAAAATTTATTGTTACTAATATAATTTTGTTATGTCTGAACACAAGCAGTTTTATACTATAAAAAAACACTATCAGATATTATAAAGAGAAGAAATCAATTAAAAAACCTGATATATAATTTAAACAAATGTAAAATATATTTATACATCTGAGTTGAATGACACACAATGGTTTAACATTATACATATTAAGAAATATTCCTAGTGTCAGTTATCAAGGTTTCTTTTTTTTTTTACAGATATATGATAATTAACTGCTGGATTAGAGGATACAATCCCTCTTGAGCTTGTAAAATACATATATACAGATTGACACATTGATAACATTAAGATTTGCATATGAATCTGGTAAAAAAAAAAGAAAGAAAAACAAGTCACATTTGTGCCTGTAGGTTTGAGAATTTTTATTTTTTACTTGCCGAAGGGAAATTTGACCACAGCTTTCAACTAGTAAGACAAAGAAAGTCTCTCACACACACACACACTCATTACACACACAACAATTACAACAATGACAACAGCAGCTACAACAACAACAACAACCACAATGACAATACTAAATAAATAACAAGAAATTAATAAAGAACAAAGAAACAGTCTGTGTGTCTGTCTGTGTTTGTGTGTAATTTTCATAGGAATTATTTAATTTAATGAACTGAAAATTCTTTCTAAAAGCTAATTTTTGGGAAGCACATTTCTAGTAAAAAATAAAATAAAATAATAATAATAATAATCATAACAATGAAAACTGAAAATAAAGAAATATTCTTATTGTCAGTTACCAAGGTTTCTTTTTCTAACAGATATATGATAATTAACTGCCAGATTAGATGATACAAAACCTCTTGAGTTTGTAAAATACTCTGATAACATCAAGATTTGCATATAAATCTAGTAAAACAAAGATGGTCACATTTTCAACTGTCGGTCTGGGAATTTTTATTTTTGTTTTCTAGCCAAAGGGAAATTTGACAAGTTTCAACTGGTAAGTCAGTTACATCACATATATATATATATACAACTACAACAACTGCAACAATATCTACAACTACAGCAACTTTAACAACCACAACAACAATAAAACAAAAATTAATAAAGAACAAACAATTTGTCTGCATGTGTGTGTGTGTGTGTGTGTGTGTGTGTGTGTGTGTGTGATTTTCAATTTAATTATTTAACATTAATATTTTAAATTTACTGAAATTTACCAGTATTTTATAAGATACAGATTCAGTGATACATTATAAAATGGCCATTTTGCTGTAGGTGTAATCATAAATCTATCTTTACTATAAATCTTCTTTCACAGATACAGAAAATATCCCAATAAAAAGATTTGTTATGATAATCAAAACACATACACCCTATACAAAGTGAATTTCCTAAACAGAAATCATGTTTGTTACCTGCAAGATATTGTGTCTTTCAAAGTGAATTGCCTTTGTGCTTTTCTATTCACTGAGGTGCAAAAGTAACAAACACATGTCAATAATGAACCATTCTAACAACCTTCACACCTGTGTTTTTAAAAGATTTTACATAATGAAGAGAAACATTTTTCTATTCCGATATCTTTTATATATATCATACCTTTTTACTAACATCAGCAACTGATAAGAGAAACAAAGTATGTGTCTATGTCCTAATAGAGGATTTAATTGTTTCGGTGGTTTGTGTTTAATTTATTTATTATATTTATTTAATTATGTAGAGATATCTTTTTCTTTTCATTTATTCATTTGTTAATCATTTATTTATTTATTTATTTATTCACTGACTTGTGTTTGCAGTAAACACAAAACATTCAGTTAAAAACTTGTCTCTGAGATCATCCAACTCAAGAACTGAGATTAATTTAAACCTTAATTTAAACCTACAAGAATTATAGCCACTTTATTATATTTTAATTAAATCCAGTGTTCAGTATTTGTTTTTGATGTTATTTTTACACACAATAAACTTCATTTCCTTAGAATGAAGACTTCCAAATCATTTGACCTTATCCAGAGATATTGTTTATAAATATGTTCAAAACAATAAACCTTTTCCCATATCCAGATTCATTCTTCAATTTAATTCATTTCATTTCCACATATTTTAAATGAGTTTAATGCTTACTTTGAATTTTAAAGTTGTATTATTTCATCTGTTACCTTTAACACAAATAGGGCCAAAATTTAAGCTTACTCTAAATTAATTCCATTTATAAAATTTAAAATTTAAGAATTTTTATCTACATCACACACATATATATTTACATATTTTACCTTTGATAGTAAAGTATATGCTTTCAGTCAGAAATAAATCCGTAATTTATATAATCTTCTGAATACTATTACATCTAGATTACAAATGGGACAGAATAAAATTTACCTTATTATGCACATACATTTACATGTTTCACCTTTGGCAAAAAACACTTTCTCAAAAATCATTTGCTCTATATCAGATCAGTACAGTATAATAGTTAATTGTATTACACACATAATATTATATATTTACATATTTTTACGTTTGGCACATTAAAACACTTTCTCAGAAATAAATATATTCTCTAATTTATTTAAACCTCTCAGTCATGTACTCTTTATCAAGTCCGTGAAGTGTAATATTCATTTTTGGTACAACATGCTTTTTCTCGGAAATAAATCCATTCCTTAATTTATTTTATCCTCTGAATATTTCCTCTTTATTCAGTCTATACAGCATATTTAACTGTATCACACCAGGTACATATAAATATACAGGTTTTATCTTTGATACAATAAGCTATCTCAGATGTAAATACATTACTTAATTTATTTAAGCCTCCAAATCATTTCGTCTTTCTCAAATCATGGTGTTATTTAATTGTATCATGTACATAATATTATATATTTATATATATTTTTTACCTTTCGTACAATACGCTTTCTCTCAGAAATAAATCCACTTCCTATATTCCTCTGAAGACTTTTGTTTTCTTTCACTTCAGCTGTAGTCGAAAACAAATACACTGCATGACATCCATGTTTTATATTTTTTTAATAAATACACTATACAGGATAATCCGTGTATTTCTTGTTTTTAAAAAAATTCACCTAATAGGAAAAACAATTATTTGAGTATTTTCCCTGAATGAACCATATTGCACTTTAAGGAAGAAAATGACATTAGACCCAATGTTTTGTTAATGATTGAAAGCGATTTCTGTTGGTGAAGATTCATGAATACAGGGCAAATAAAACATTAACATTTTCATAATTTGCTTTTCAGTTACAAAGTAATAGTCACTATACATGAACACTTGATGTTTTTTTTTTAACTCATTGTTAATTGCAGTGCACATTCTGATTTTACCCATTACAACACATTCAGTGACTGGGAGCATACAATAATACATAGTTCCCAGCAATAATAAAAAAAAAGAGTTCTCTTTAGGTTAAACGACCATGGGAAAAAAAAATGTTGTCATTCATTCTTTCAATGAAACGATTGCCATAAATTCCAGGATATATGAGTGGATTTTACTGTGTCCCAGAGAGGAAACTGACCCATGTTTAACACTCTTTGATCAGAAATAAAACTGAGAGAGAATGAAAACATTAGAGATAAAAGTGTATTTTATGTAGATCTCTGAATAAAATGGAGGAAAATAGATCTTTTCGTAAAATAATCATGGAGGAAAAAGAAAGAAGAACTTTTATTATTTAGTCTGCAAGTATTTTTTGATATGTAGGTTATATTATTGCATTATATAGTTCAAGACCATATAAAAAAAACTTTAGTTTCCTTTGATCAACAAAAAGGAATTTGTTATATTGAACTTTCCTGAGAAGAAAAAAACATGTATCATATAAACCTGTCATGGAGTACTGGCTAGAATGGGGAAAAGATTTAAATAGGTTTGCTGAATAGGATAGATTTTATGACTTATCACAGTATGTAGATTTAACATGTAAAATTTATGTTAACTGACAGAATGATAAAAAAATTTAATACCTTTACTAAATACCAGTATGGATGTTTATATTATATTTAATTTTTCTTTTTTTAACATGAAATGATACTTTAAACAAGGGATACCATCTGGTACAGAAATATTTTCTAACTGCACCAGTGAGTAGTTAACATGGATCCTGCAATCCATCATTCCCATACACACTGTCATGGAGTTTCTTGTAGGTTTTACTTATTATTTTTAAAATAAGGATATTTAATTTATTCTGGATGAATAAATATTTTCAATGAATTAATTATTAACAAATGTTTACTCATTTATAAAACAAAAGAATATTCCAATCAACACCAGTATCACATGCTTAATTTGCTATGTTTATTTTTTAAATTTTAAAACATATATTGTTTACTTTAAAAGGAGCCAAATACAATAATACTGATCAAGCAATACAATTAACTTCACATCTTCAGTTCACTTTAAAAAGAAGATAACCAATTTAAACAACATCACACTGTCTTGCAGGAAACAACATGCTTATAATAAACTGAAATGTCTGTATGAGGTTTATTTTCCCATGAATTTTACATGGGTTCTAATCACTCTTAAAATATAATTCTAGTTTAGAAAACATTCTACACACATTATTATATTCACTTACTTATCAGTTACTTAGACAGACATTCAATAACTGAAAAACATTTTATTAATTTCCTTTTACTAAAGCTTCATTATTACTATTTTAAAGCATTTAATCCAAAAAATATTATGGGAAAAAAAAAAATGTTTTTAAAAATATGTTTAAATTTTTAATCCAGAACAATAATTGATAAAAATTAAAAGAAACAGACATAACCCCCATCCCCCAGTGAATACATATATGGAAATTATAATATTTTTCAATAAAAAACCAAACAACAACAACAAAAAAAAAAAAACCAAACAACAACTACATACCAGATTATGATATATTCCAAGAGAACGAAATTCCTCTGTGATTAAAAACAGCTATAACACCAGTGCTACGACCTGCAGCATTTTTAACTGAATCTGAACAAATAAAAGAGAAATCATCAAACCTTTTGTAATCCACCCGCCTGTTTGCACACCTTTGTTTATTTTTAGTCAATCAGAGTCGTCAGTGATCTGCTAATTTGACGTACACACACCTGTCTGTCTGTCTCTCTGTGTGCATGTCTGTCTTGTTTACTTTGGTTTAATGAAATAATGAAAAAAATGCAAACAAGAAAAATCCTCAACTTACTGTTTTCATGGTATAAGTGCCTTTTGTTTTGTTGGTGCATATGTATTACTTTAATTACTACTGCTGCTGCTACTACATCATCATCGCTGTTATCATCATAATCATCATCTTCATCATAGTTAATAGGAAACTCCTTTTTAAACCTTCAGATATCACACTCATGACCTCATTCAATTAAGGATCTACATGTTTAGATAAAAACCCACATTATCTATTTTGCACCTTTATTTATATTTGAACCCGACAACTGGTTTTCTTAAACATTTAAACAGTGAAATTGCTCAATACATTCCTTAACAAATTAAACACTTCAGTCCACTTCCTGAAATGACTGTACATCCCAATGCATATACATCCACATATACATTTACATCTACATCTTCTGTAGACATGTACATCCACATATACATATACATCTACATGTTCTGTAGACATATACATCCATATGTTCTGTAGACAGTAATGTAAACTGAAGTCTCTGCCACACAGACTAATCAGTGGTTAAAAATAAGTTGTTATTGTGCGATATAATGATATAATATCAATCAGCATCATTGTATTTGTGTATGTATATGTAATCTATC
>CM022671.1:17004455-17106955 GCA_012295275.1 Chrysomallon squamiferum
GTAGAACACAACTATACCAATCAACAACCCACAACTGTACAAATTATCAACCCACCACAGAACACAACTATACCAATCAACAACCCACAACTGTACAAATTATCAACCCACTGTAGAACACAACTATACCAATCAACAACCCACAACTGTACAAATTATCAACCCACTGTAGAACACAACTATACCAATCAACAACCCACAACTGTACAAATTATCAACCCACAACCACAACTGTTATCAAACACAACTAACTATACCAATCAACAACCCACAACTGTACAAATTATCAACCCACAGTAAACACACAACTATAACCAATCAACAACCCACAACTGTACAAATTATCAACCCACAGTAAGAACACAACTATACCAATCAACAACCCTGTACAAATTATCAACCCACTGTAGAACACAAATTATGTACAACCCCACTGTAGAACACAACTATACCAATCAACAACCCACAACTGTACAAATTATCAACCCAATCAACAAACTATACCAATCAACAACCCACAACTGTACAAATTATCAACCCACTGTAGAACACAACTATGTCAAAACACAACTGTACAAATTATCAACCCACAGTAAACACAACATACCAATCAACAACCCACAACTGTACAAATTATCAACCCACTGTAGAACACAACTATACCAATCAACAACCCACAACTGTACAAATTATCAACCCACTGTAGAACACAACTATACCAATCAAAAACCCACAACTGTACAAATTATCAACCCACAGTAGAACACAACTATACCAATCAACAACCCACAACTGTAAACCCACTGTAGAACACAACTATACAATCAAAACCCACAACTGTACAAATTATCAACCCACAGAACACAACTATACCAATCAAACAAATTATCAACCCACAGTAGAAACACAACTATACCAATCAAAACCCACAACTGTATTATCAACCCACTGTAGAACACAACTATACCAATCAACCCAAACCCAACCCAACACAACTGTACAAATTATCAACCCACTGTAGAACACAACTATACCAATCAACAACCCACAACTGTACAAATTATCAACCCACTGTAGAACACAATATATCAACAACCCAAACTGTACAAATTATCAACCCACTGTACACAACTATACCAATCAACAACCCACAACTGTACAAATTATCAACCCACTGTAGAACACAACTATACCAATCAACAACCCACAACTGTACAAATTATCAACCCACAGTAGAACACAACTATACCAATCAACAACCCACAACTGTACAAATTATCAACCCACAGTAGAACACAACTATACCAATCAACAACCCACATCAACCCACAGTGTACAAATTATCAACCCACAGTAAAACACAAACTATACCAATCAACAACCCACAACTGTACAAATTATCAACCCACAGTAAAACACAACTATACCAATCAACAACCCACAACTGTACAAATTATCAACCCACAGTAGAACACAACTATACCAATCAACAACCCACAACTGTACAAATTATCAACCCACAGTAGAACACAACTATACCAATCAATAACCAACAACAACCCACAACTGTACAAATTATCAACCCACTGTAGAACACAACTATACCAATCAACAACCCACAACTGTACAAATTATCAACCCACTGTAGAACACAACTATACCAATCAACAACCCACAACTGTACAAATTATCAACCCACTGTAGAACACAACTATACCAATCAATAACCCACAACTGTACAAATTATCAACCCACTGTAGAACACAACTATACCAATCAACAACCCACAACTGTACAAATTATCAACCCACTGTAGAACAAACTATAATCAACCCCACAACTGTACAAATTATCACCACTGTAGAACACAACTATACCAATCAACAACCCACAACTGTACAAATTATCAACCCACAGTAGAACACAACTATACCAATCAACAACCCACAACTGTACAAATTATCAACCCACTGTAGAACACAACTATACCAATCAACAACCCACAACTGTACAAATTATCAACCCACTGTAGAACACAACTATACCAATCAACAACCCACAACTGTACAAATTATCAACCCACTGTAGAACACAACTATACCAATCAACAACCCACAACTGTACAAATTATCAACCCACTGTAGAACACAACTATACCAATCAACAACCCACAACTGTACAAATTATCAACCCACTGAACACAACTATACAAATCATAACCAATCAACAACCCACAACCCACTGTACAAATTATACCAATCAACAAAACCCACAACTGTACAAATTATCAACCCACTGTAGAACACAACTATACCAATCAACAACCCACAACTGTACAAATTATCAACCAACAATACCAATCAATAACCCACAACTGTACAAATTATCAACCCACTGTAGAACACAACTATACCAATCAATAACAACAACCCACAACTGTACAAATTATCAACCCAACAACTATACCAATCAACAACCCACAACTGTACAAATTATCAACCCACTGTAGAACACAACTATACCAATCAACAACCCACAACTGTACAAATTATCAACCCACTGTAGAACACAACTATACCAATCAACAACCCACAACTGTACAAATTATCAACCCACAGTAGAACACAACTATACCAATCAACAACCCACAACTGTACAAATTATCAACCCACAGTAGAACACAACTATACCAATCAACAACCCACAACTGTACAAATTATCAACCCACTGTAGAACACAACTATACCAATCAACAACCCACAACTGTACAAATTATCAACCCACTGTAGAACCCAACAACCCACAACTGTACAAATTATCAACCCACTAACTATACCAATCAACAACCCACAACTGTACAAATTATCAACCCACAGTAAAACACAACTATATCAATCAATAACCCACAACTGTACAAATTATCAACCCACTGTAGAACACAACTATACCAATCAACAACCCACAACTGTACAAATTATCAACCCACAGTAGAACACAACTATACCAATCAACAACCCACAACTGTACAAATTATCTACCCACTGTAGAACACACCTATACCAATCAACAACACACAACAACACACAACTGTACCAATTATCAACCCACTGTAGAACACAACTATACCAATCAACAACCCACAACTGTACAAATTATCAACCCACTGTAGAACACAACTATACCAATCAACAACCCACAACTGTACAAATTATCAACCCACTGTAGAACACAACTATACCAATCAACAACCCACAACACACAACTGTACAAATTATCAACCCACTGTAGAACACAACTATACCAATCAACAACCCACAATCCCCACAACCACATCCACGTTAACAAATCACTACTACACCAACCATCAACAAAATATAAGCTACATCAGCACACAACCCCCACAACCACATCAACTTTAACAAATCACAACTATACCAACCATCAACAAAAACAACAATACACACAACTGCACCAAATACCAACACCAACTACACCAATATCAACAACAAAACTACAAACAACTGCACCAACTATAATCAACAACAACACAGTTACATAAAACAATACCAACTATCAACAACAACAACAAAATAACATAATTATATCAATCAGAAACACTGTGGCTCCACCCCCACACACACACACACACACACACACACACACACACATATACACCCACAAAGATTTACACATGTACATATATATATATATACACCCACCTATACATACATATTAAACACACACACACAGTCCCACCAATCACCCACTCAAAAAATATGCATGTTTGTGTCTAAGCATCATATTAAAAATATAAGTAATATAGACATACCTTAATATTTTATGAGATCATCGCTATTTTTTTTTTTTTTTTTAAGTTTTTTTTAAAAATACAACATTAATATAATTTACTGGCATTATCATTCAACAAGGACTGATTCTGTGTGTGTGTGTGTGCGTGCGTGTGTGTGTGTGTGTGTTTTATTGATCTGCTAAAACAGTCTATAAAAGCTATATATAAAATAAAATTATTTTGAAATGATGGCGGAGGTTTAAAACAATCAGTTGCTCATTAAGTTATTGATTTAAAAAGAGAAATCTGGTTTATCAGGAAAAACTGATGTATGACTAAGAAAAAAACCCCACATGAAATAAAGTATTTTTATACAGATACCACGCTCAACACTCCCACCCATGGATACATGTACCGGATCTGCCTTTATTTCATGTGTGTGTGATTGTTAGCATGTTTATACAAGGTCGGAGTATATACATACAATTATAATGCAATTAAGGAATGTGTATGTGTATAATGTAAATATCACATTATTTCACATTTCGACATCTGCTCCTTGACTCTTCAAATGCTGATGTGTCCTGCATTTTTTAAGAATAAATACAGTATTTTTAAATGAAAATTTTGAATATTATTAATCACAGATTTCTTTACAGTGACTATATGATTATATCTATACAAAAATTAATTACCTATAACTTTAGCCAAAACATTTTTATTTCATGCAATTTTTTTAAGCTCCAGATTGGGTTTTTCATTCATAAATTCCTAATTATTTTAAGAGATCAGTTTAAAAAAGAAAAAAAGAAGAAAATAAAATAAGGACAGTTATAATTCCAAGATGAAACTTAGTCACAACTATTTACTATGTTAAATTTGAACGCTGTACACCAAACATTGCTACAGTAAGAAAAGTTAATTCTTATTCCACAAAACTATTAGAAAATGTTTCTGATTTCAAATAATTTGAAAGCTTTTTTTTTTTTTTTTTTTTTATGTTCAGCTGCTGGTTACCAAGTTAACCTCTAGGTCAAACATAGCTACTGTAAGGAAACCTTTATTATTTTCTTCCCTTTAACACCAAATCATTTCCTAGAGATGAGCCTCTTTGACCATATATCTATGATTTAATTTGAATTCATTTATTGTATATGTCTTTCTCGCAGACTTCGCGTGCATTTATCCTGTTCTTCTGTCACCACATTAACTGGTGAAGGAAAGAAAGAAAAAATTCATTATTAATAAATCTAAACAAAAATACACAGAGTACATGTACGAGTACTTAAAAGACAAATTAAAAATAGAAAAAAAAAATTTAAAAAGAAAAAGAATACACGTAGAAGTGTTTCAAAGAATGCTTCTAGTTATATACAGAACGTTTCTCAGATTTCAGTTGTAACTCGTACTGAAATGGACAGAGAGGTGTGCGCCACAAAATTTAAAAAGTAGCCGATAGAGGATCGATTTACTACGAAGCCTGCCAGATTCTAAACAAGATTTTTCTTGCTTTTCTTCTCTCTCTCTCTCTCTCTCTCTCTCTCTCTCTCTCTCTCTCTCTCTCTCTCTCTCTCTCTCTCTCTCTCTCTCTTTAAATTATTAAATAAGACACTTTTCTGGAACTGTTTGTTAAACCTGGTTAAGCCAGATAGACCGCTGAACTGCTCTGTGTTTACAAAACGTCTCTAACAGTCAGTCGTTGATCGGAAGCATTTTTAAATCACTCACAAGATACTAACAACACAAACACACACACACACACACACACACACACAAAAATACATGTGCATATAATAAACACACACACACACGCACATGGAATGGTGTACACAATTAAAAATAATTTTAAATCATTAATGGTTTTGTAACCTCTGTGAATCGACACCTAAGACTCGAACCGATTTCAAGCTATATTCCAACATTTTTTTGTTTTTCATATTTTTTTTAGAAATATTTTGAGCAGTTAATACATTTTCATTTTGCAAGTAGTTATGTTTTCGGCTTTTTCATCAGAAACATTTACTACAATTTCTATCCCAGGCTATTTAAATAATCCCACAGTGACAAACCTTTCAGTTGAAGCTGACGGGTCGGTAGATCGGTTAACACATTTTTTAAAAAAATTTGACAATAGTGCAGCTCGCCACGATGCTTGGCTTTAAATCTATCCAGCAACATTTTTAACAGGATTTTCTGAATTACATGTGAGTTATTTCCTCTGCAGTACTCATGTAATCGTTTAGAAGTTTGCATCACTCTAGAAACATACTTAGACACAGAGTTTTAACTTTGTAAATTTGGGCTTGAAAAAATGGCCTGGTACCTTTCATCTGTTCCTATAAACTTTTTTTGTTTTAATATTTCTTTGGTTGTTGAGGACGTTTTAAATTTCATACTTTTGATTTATTCATAAATTGCATTCAACTTCGTTTAATAGATACCATTCTGATTTATGTTTTTATTATTATTATTATTTTTATTCTTCTTCTTCTTCTTCTTCTTCTTATTATTGTTATTATTCTTCTTCTTATTCTTCTTCTTCTTCTTCTTATTATTATTATTATTATTACATTTGTTTTTGTTATGAAATATCATACTTTTAAGCTGATAACGTCAATGATACTGATTAATTCTAAATGAAAAGAAAGTTAAAAATAAATTATGTTCCAAAATGGTGAATAGATATTTAGTAAGTGAACTGAAAAATACATTATGAAAGTGGTTGGATCTTTTAGTATAATTAAAATGATTTCCAGACTTACGAATGTAATTAAAACCAAGATCAGAAGAAAAAAAAAATACAAAGTTGCCGCCCATCTGCCACTTGTATTAAGAAAGTAAATTAACAAAAAAATCAAAATATTTTATTATTATTTTTTAAAACGTAGGATTTGTAATTTAAAACATTTATCTTCAAAGTATTTTTTATTAATTTTTATTATACCCTTTCCAACAAATTTTTTTCAAAGATGTGAGCAAAATAACAAAAATTTAATTTAAAAATGTATTTCACACTCAGAATGAACAATGATATTGTAATTTAAACATTTATCATTTCATTTTATTTTTTATTATTTTACAATATTATTATTTTTTTTTTTCAATGAAAAATAATAATTATATATTTCACCTTCCATTTTGGCTGTCACAGAGAAAAACAATTGATATTTGTTGACGAAAAGAGAACACAATTTTAAAATAAATACCAATGGACAAGTTATCTTATACATATATCTAAAAAGTTATCAATCAAAATTTTGAAAGCACTGTTTTTGATTTTGTTTTTTACCTGCAAATAAAAATAAACTAAACCAGAGAAACATTTTGTTAACCGAGTTGTTTTTTTTCAGTTCAGAGATAATAGATCTTAAAAGAAATATATCAGAATAATAATAATATTTGTGTATAAGTGGGATGAGGAATTTTTAAAAAACAAGAGCTTCTTTTAACATGTAGCCAAGTTGATAAATGTAAACAGACAGAAATAGGTTTATAATGAATCAGAGTATGTAGTGTGAGGGTTGGAGGAAATACAAATATATAAATATTGTAATAATGACTAAACGTTTTAATTAATAAACTAAACTATTTCACTGCAGTTTCACACTTCACTGAAATCAAAGAATACGTTTTCATACTTCAGCACTAAAAACAGACAATCTTATAAATGTTGCAAATATTTATTGTCATTAAAATTAGATTGTATAAATCCGAAAGTGAGATTTTCAACTGATTGAAATTGAGATTTTCGGGTCATCCAGTAAGTGGGCGCTTACATTCGAACTTGGGGGGCTGTGTTTTATCCGAGTGACATTCTAGTCCAGGCTTGCATGGGCAGAGGTTCTGCATGTGACACGGTTCATTCTCCACACGATATAGGTCGCATGTTGCAAGTGCACCAGCATGCCCATTGTTGTTACAGCAGGTACCTTCACCACATTCAGAATTGTGTCTACAGATATCTCCAAAACTTCCGACTCTTTCATGTGATCTTTTCACTGTGATGTCTAAAGTAATCACCTTCAAATGAATGAAAGAGTATTTGTTTCGACACACACACTGGATATTATTAGATTGTTTGTATCAAAAATTATTAGATGCTAAACCAGTAGATTACATTGAACATTAGTTGGTGGCTAAATCTATAAATATTTTTCACATAATGACATTAAGAAAGGAATCCTGATTCTGTAAGGAAACAGATAGCACGACATATTTTAAACACAACATAACATTGGTGTATAACTGCAGCATAATTATGGTTTACTTGTACCAGAATGAATTAATAAATATTTAACAACGTCTAGCATGAACATCAGATCAGTTATTGGGTATCAGAAAGAAGTATGGAAATCCTTAATGTAAAATTAAAGAGTCAGATAATATAAAAAATTTCGAAAGTTTATAAAACCACAACGTAAAGAGCTGTACAAAATATAATCATTATATTTCATATAAGTTTACGATTTAATTCAAAAAGAAGATTTGTTTACAAAATTTGGGTGGATTGTAAACAGTTTCACCCATATCATATTTATGAAATGTTTCCTAGTTTACTGTTGTCAGCACTTAGAGATGTTTTATAAGCACCACCCCATAAACAGCATGAAAAATGTGCAGATTTATCAAACAATGTACTCCAGTGGTGGATAAATGAAATGAGTTAAATATTTTCTTTGAATCATATTCTTATGTGTTTAGTATTTACTAATGAACGTATATAGAAGCAATAAAAAAAAGAAAAAAAAAAAAAAAAATTAAATAAATAAATAAAAAGAGAAAAAAAAAGAAAAAAAAAAGAAAAGCAAATAAATGTACGGAAAATAAAATGGAAAGATTATATATCATCAGAATTAAAACAATGGCAAAAGGAAGAGATAAACTTGAACAAAATAAATAAATAAATAAATAAATAATATTTTCTTCATTTTATTTATTTTATTTTATATTTTATTATTATTATTATTTTTTTTTTATAATACCAACAAAAATCAGCTTAACTTAAAAATAATCGAAATAGAGTTAAATAAACTTTACGTTTAATAGTAATTTCTGTGTAACTATTTGGTACATACCACAGAGAAAATGGCCAGAGAGAGAAATTTCATTGTAGAATGTTCCAGTATTCCTATCACTGATAAAATTAGAAGTGGCTTGAATATATATGCATACACACACACACACGATCAAATAACATTATGTATATTTTAGCAGTTGTTCATACAATATTTCCTAACCATTTAGAACAAAATTTTGTCATTTTATGATAATAAAAAAGTATCAAAAAAGGATTTTATGCTGCCATAACATTTCCAAAGTTTATAATTTAAATTCATAATAATTAAACTTGTCGAATCTAAGGTTTATGTAATCTATCAAAGTAAGTCCGTAGTTATGTTCATAATCAGTTATTCATAAAAAAAAAGAAAAAAAAAAAGGATTAAGGTTAAAGAAACAAAGAAACATTCAACGTAACCAGTTGTTCTGACGTTCAGGAATTATAACATCTTTATTTTTCTTCTGAGTATTAATTTTTACGCGTATGACCAACTGTTATTTTTGTATTTATGTTGTACAAGGATAATACAAAAATGAGAAATGCTACGAAATTCCACGGGGTCACGGACAAAAGACTGTTTTATACTCGTCACGTTGTGCACTAACTTAGGGACATCGCAGATCTTTCAAACATCAACTAGAAGACGATTTAAAGAGAAAAGGAAAAACGTTTTATTCGTCGAATGTTTGCGAATGGTATGAAAAAAAAAGAAGAAGACATAAACAACTGTAAAACTGAGACAGACACACAGATATATTTATCCACGTGATGCGTATGTATGTTTGCGTGTCTGTATGCGTGCGTATGTGTGTGTGCCTGTCTGTGCGTGCGCATATGTGTATGTGCCTGTCTGTGCATGTGCTTATGTGTGTTAACGCGTGTGTGCGCATATATATATATATTGTATGTGTGCGTGGTTATATGTATACATACATACAGACAGACATACATACATACCTACATACATACAGACATACATACATGCATGCATACATACATACGTACGTGTGTGTGTGTCCCAGAGATTCGACTTCTATCGCACAAGAAAACTAAAGAGTTATAAAATATTGTTGAATCGGTGCAATTTTGAAAAATGTGTTCCGATATCGTAATACATAATTACTGGCGTACAGAAAATGACAGTTACTTTGTACATCAGAGAAAAATAAGTCAAAACAAAGATTCCTATCTTGATCAACTTTCTAGAGTATTCTTGGAAAACTCTAATACGTTTTGTTCTTGGTTGTTGTTGTTGTTGTTGTTGTTGTTGTTGTTGTTTTACCTTATAAAATTCCTACACCTGTAGTAAGCCATTTGTTTTGGGTTCACTGTTACAGTGAGTAACATTTAAAAAAACAAATCTATGAAGGAGAAATGAAATATTTATTAAGGAAAGATAAGAATTTTTAGAAAATATTTAAACTATGTTTAAATGGGTCTTTTGGACAGATATAACGACAGCATAACGGATATCTGTTAACTGTCACTATTTCATTTGCTAGTAACAAAACAAGTAAATGTTTTTATCAATACAAAGCAGGCACTAAATTTATTTAACAACAATTTCTAAGTCATCTGATATTGTTCAGTACCTTGCTCATAAAGAACACAAAAAACATTCTCAAAAACATTGCTGGTTACCAAGTTAAACTTGAACCTTTAGGTCAAACATAGCTACTGTAAGGAAACCTTTATTATTTTCTTCCCTTTAACTCCAAATCCTTTCCTCTTTGCCCATACATCTATGATTTAATTTGAATTCATTTATTTTATATGTCTTTCTCACCGTCTTCGCGTGCATTTCTCCTTTTCTTCCGTCATTACATTAACTGGTGAAAGAAATAAATCTAAACAAAATTTTGAAAAGAAAAAAATGCAGAAATACATATACAAGTAGTTAAATAATACTACTAATAAAATTCTAGACAATTAACATTTTACACACAGTGTTAAATGTGAAACAATCCCAAGTTTCAAATACATTGTTATAACCATCATGGATGAAATTCTATCACATTTATATTTCATTTCATTATTATTTTGCTTAATGTTTCTTTAATTAGTGTTTAACTTTATTATTCCTCTCTCGAAATGCTATTAACAATACGATCACCTGTGTAATATTATGAAAATGAACGGCATCACTCACTAACGACAGACCGTACATTGAATTTGTACATCCATTTTCAATAAACTTCTTGTTCACATTTTCAATCCCTCTTCACACAATGGCTTCAGGATGAAGGCTAACAAAAGACAAAGATTAAAAGAACTGAAAGTGTTAATAGGGTCCACATTTCAATAACCTCCTAGACGTATAGTAAACCTTTCGTTTTGGATTCACTATTACAGTGAGTAAGATTTTTTTTTTTTTTTTTATATTCTGTGAAAGGAAAAATGAAATGTTAAGTAAGGAAAGGGAAGAATTTTTAGAAAAATTTTAAAGTTATCCTCAAAAGATTTTTTTTTTTTTTAAAAGATATGTAAACATGATAACAGATATCTGCTAGTTGTCACTATGTCTCATTGCCCAAGATTAGTTCTAAAACAAGTTTAATGAAAAAATGTCTGATGATCTACTATTCTACAGGAACAGTGATTTCATGGTGGCTGGAAAAAGAGTCACCGGAAAAAAGTCACAATTTAGTATTGGAAAAAAATGTCACAAAATGTATGGGCTTGTAGAGTACTGAACGTAAACCATAGTAATTGTTAAGTTTACTGGTTAGGCTAGATTAAAGAAAGAGGCTTCATATTGTCTAGGGGTGATGCTAAGGTCTACCTTACTGATTAGTATAGATTTAAACTAAGGGCTTCCTATTGTAAATGATTTATAAAATGTTCCAGGTTAAAATGTTTTTCATTATATATTCTCCAGCTTGCTCTAGTATCAGAAGTATGTTTAATATGGAAATTATTCATAGCAATAAGCGTGGTAACAAAATCTGTTATAAGGGGTTCATGTATACCAAACATACAACTCGCAAAGGTTGTTCTGGAAATGCGTCAAAAGATCTAGACGTAATTGGCAGAATTTCTTCGTGGTACTGGGTGGAACATCTGCCTAAACCACTAACATTAAAATCAAAGAACATTAACAAAAAACTCTGACAAAATGTGTTTAATCTAGCTTTCATTTTTAATCTTAATTAAAAACTGTGACTTTTTTACCTGTGTTTTTGTTTTCTGTGACTTTTTTTCCTGTGACTTTTTTTGCTAGAATCGTTTTCATCCAAGAATATTTTGTGATCATTCACTGGTGCATCTTCTACCACCGCACAGTGGAATTATTTGTTATTCAAGACAATCAAATATACAATAATAATAATAATAATAATAATAATAATAATAATAATAATAATAATAATAATAATGTTACTGGTAAAAGTATGAGATATTAGATACTATGATTAAATAGTGATTTAAAATTGAAATAGTCTACCTGTAAAGGTTTTTCAACAGATATATAATGACACTGTAACAGGGATACCCTATCTGTCACTATATCTGTCTCACTGCCGAAGAATAACATTCAAACAAGTGAAATGGAAAATGTCTGTGATGATCTGGATGTTCTACAGGAAAAGTGAGTAATGTCAGAATATTTTCTGATCGTTCACCACTTCCCCCCCTCCCATGAGATAATCTCAGAGTTTAAAGGTAAGTTCTGGTATTTAGGATTTGAAAAATAACTGAAATGTGGATGTTATGAATAAACAAAAAGAATAGTACTAATCATATTTTACACAAATTTTTAAAAGTAGCCGATGGTATTTCTATCTACAACAAAACGCGCCAGATTGGAAACAATTTTTTATTTTTTATTTATATATATATTTTTTTATATAGAAGCTTTCTTGCTAAGCCTGACATATAGCTGACCTTATTCTCTATGTATTCGCAAAACGTTTCTATTAGTAGGTTGTCAAGTCGCGGGTTTCATTTTCCCAATAATTAGCTTTTACGGCAGGTTTTTTTTTTTGCAGAAATAGTTGCTGCTATTTCCATCCCAACCTGCACTAAATAATGTCACAGTGACAAACCATGCACTTGAAACTGATGAATCGATAAAACAACAGACATACTTTTAATGAATTTGACACGTATTGCTCGTGCATTGAATGCGTGCCACTGTGCTTTATTTATTTCGTTGCAAAACTGAATAGATATTTAGTAAATTGACTGAAAAATACATTACTGAAGTAGTTGAATCTTTTACAATGCAACATGTATTCATCAATTTTCTAACTTATAAATGTCTTTGTTTAACAAATAACTAACTAACTAACTAAATAAATAAAGTGGCCGAGCATTGAGAAAGTACATTAAAACAGAAAATAAATTACAAGTTTTATTTCTCCATTTTTTTACATTTGTTTTTTATATCACAAGATAAATTAATCTCTGCAGTATAGTGTACAGAATTAAGCATGTTGCGATGAATCAGCAGACCCTTCCCACTTTATTCAATTTTTTATTATTTTTTTTATTTTAAGAAAAACGGTTCGTTCTGATTAGCACATGCATTTTTTCACTCACACACTTTCTATTATTTGTAAGCTAAATAGAGAAAACAACCTAGTTAGGTTTATTACGGTTCAGAGATAATAAATCTTAACACAAATTTAGAAGTATTTTTATTACCTTTTTCTTTCCTTTCATTCTTTCTTTCTTCTTCTTGTTTCGTTTTTTCTTTTTTTGTTCGTTTTTTTTTTTTTTTATCTTTATTTTAATTTATAGACATTTACCAGTATGAAAAAGAAAGAAGAAAAATAAATAAATAAAAATAAAAAGGAAAAACCATCAACAAACAAAATAGAGCAATAACAACAAAAAAAGTGTATGATGTAAGGATACAAGGAAAGAATTGTGAATTATATTAATATTTAATTATTATTGTTAAAAAAAAGAAAAAAAAAAAAAAATCAAGGTAATTTTATTTTCCATTTACTTGAATTGAAGAATTAAAGTGTTTTAAGACTTAGAAATTATCTAAATCTTTCCAGAAGAAATGGTTTTTATCTAGTTCATCTAGTTTATCTAGTCCATCTGCACACATTTAACCTCATTAACAGTTCTGGTTTATTCTGAGCCCTATACAGTTTTTATCAATTCTAGCATGACATAATTTCTTCTCTTTATTAAGAATTATCTTTTACATCTATATAAATACAGTTACAATTACAAAAAGTATTAAATTAATACACACCAAACGATGTCATGAGAGTTTTATTTTTCGCTGAAATTAGTTCCTATACCTTAGCACTAAAAACAAACAGTCTTATAAATGTTCCAAAATATTTATTGTTGTTAAAATTGCATTAATTAAAGCAGGAAGTGAGATTTTCAACTGACTGAAATTGAGATTTTCTGATGATCTCTACTGAGAGGCTGGTTCATCATGGACTGACATGTTTGGGCTGACATTTGGGATTGTGGTGTATGATGGTGCCTCCTGTTTCCTCCACAGTTTCCCCACGACATTCTAGTCCAGCCATGCATGGGCAGTAGCCTTCCTCCAGATTGGGATTGAAAATATCATGGACCATGAAAACGTGACACGGATCATTCTCCTTGCGTTCAGCCTGACATGTTCCAGAGTCATGACCACTAAAGAATGAATCTGGGAAGATGAATCGCTTTCTGATCATTTTGGTGACACAGCAGAAACCTTCACCACAGTCGGAATCTTTCTTACACACACCTCCAGCATTTACGACGACTTCATCTAATCTTTTTGTTGTGGTGTCTTGAGCAATGGCCTTCAAATGAATGAAAGAGTATTTGTTTTAGAGGTTTTTGTATGAAACATTATTTATATTAAACATTATTAGGTTCTAAATCTATAGATGTTATTAAACATTATTAGATGCTAAACCTGTACCTTTTATTAAACATTATGTGCTAAACCTATAGATTTTATTAAACATTATTATGTGCTGACCTATGGCTTATATTCAAAATTATTAGTGCTAAACCTACAATTTGTTTCAAACATTATTAAGTGCTATACCTAAAATTTATATCAAATGTTATTAGGTGCTAAACCTATTACTTATATTAAACATTATTCTATACTTAGTGTATCATTTTGCACAATGAAAGAGAAATCCTGCTTCTCTATGTTCATAATTTAATTATTTAAACACAACATAATGTTGTTGTATAACTGTAACAGTTTTATGGTTTACTCTGATCTGTTAGGACCTTGAGATGTTTTATATGCAATATGATTATCCCAAAAACGGAGTGCAATACATTATTTGATCAATCGGCTATGGAAGACCGATGAAGTGAGTTAAATATTTTCTCTAAAACATATTCTTATATATATATATATATATATATTTAATATTTATAACACTGAACTTTAAAAGAACTAAACAGAAAAACAAAAAGCTAAATAAACGAAAAATGAAGAGAAAGATTATGTATCATAAAGATTATGTATCATTATATTAAAATAATGATAAAAAAAAAAAAAAAAAAAAAAAGTTAATAAAAAATAAAATAAATAAAAATATAAACAAATGGAATAGTTTATATATGTATAAAAATTACATTTTAAACACCATAAAAACAAAGCTGTTTAAAGCTTAAAATTTTAATATTGAACATTAACAGAAATAAACTGAATGAAAAAAAAGATAAAAAAAGATAAAAAGAAGAATGAAAAGACAAAGTTTATATATCATTAAAACCATGGCAAATTTAAATTATAAAATTGAACATATTTATTAAATAAATAAATAAATAAATAAATAAATAATACCAACAAAAATCAGCTTAATTTAAAAATGATCAATATATGAAATTTAATATTAATTTCTGTACAACTGTCTGGTACCTACCACTGAAAAGATGGCCACAAGACAAAGAACAAATTTCATTGTAGAATATTCCAGAATTCCTGTCACCAATAAAACCAGGATTGGCCCTTTATATATTCAGCGAAAATGGTGAGAAAATATCGAGTGAACAGCTGCAAAAAACTATTCATATAGTTATTTAATCATAGATAATGTATGTCCCTGTTTAAAAATAGGTTGTTCACTCTAAGCAGACATTGCCTTCCCACAGTTTATAATTTAGACTAAAATAATGAAAACTGGAATATGTTAAACCTGAGATTCTGTAGTGCAGGGTAATGAAGTTATAAATTATTTTGTTTATTAATATTTACCATATTTGCTTATGTATAAATTGTACAACAAATATGCCTTGAATATTGGTACATTTCAAGAAATGTACATGACATTGTTATTGGATAATGTCATGATGTCGAGCAGTCATTGCCAATACATTAACATAGAGTAACAACACATTTACTGTCAAATAACTTTCTACTGTATTAAATACAAAGGTTAAATAGATTTGAACACACACACACACACACACACACACATGCAAATATAGATGGTTTCTACAGCAATAATATAAAATTGGCACAATATACCTTCATTGGGTTCATTTTTAACCCTTGATGATTTTTAATTTGGATTCCAAGCTGGAGCTTATACCTGAGTAAATATGGTAGAATTCCATTTATTATGAAAAGTTTTTCATTAGTAATAAAACCACCTGGCTCCACATCATCAGCTAATCTTTATTGATTTGTATTCATGCAGTTTAAATATGCATCTTCTTTCTCACTGTCAGCATGTCATGGCAAACTATCTAATACACCCCAAAATTTGATATAAAATATTGATTAAAATACTTATCTAATAAAGTAAAATCTGAAAAATGATTACTGAAATGCATTACAGCATGACAGGAATAAAGCCTGTTTCAACAAACGTCTCATTCATATTTTTCACCTCTGTCACATATTGCACATGATTGTTTCAGAATGATAGTTAACAAAAGACTGAGATGAAAACAATTACAAATGTTAACTTTTGTAACTGATGAATTTCTAGAGAAACAGTAAAACAAAAAAATACAAAAAAACAAACAAAATTTAGACAAAATGGAAATTACTGGATTTAAATAAATAAAACAAAAATAAAATAAATAAGCTAATATATCAAATGCATTTATTTCAAAGCACTACTTTCTGATCATTCTCTACTATACTATACTATACTATACACACACACACACACACACACACATACATATATGTGTTATTAATGTTAGAAGTTATGAACCATTTAAAATTATTGTCATTATTAACACAAATCAGGATTTAAAAATGATTTAATGATAACAATTTCTAATTCATCTAACATTTAATCAAATATTTATCACTCACTTTCTTAATCACACACATCCAGGTAATTTGAATTATCTGTAACCATCAACTCACCAACCAACAGTCAGGAAGACTGAGACAATCCCTTATAATACATGACCAAGCGTTGTCAAAGATGACATCAGGAAATGTTGTCATCAAACTGCACCCCTCCAGTGGCATACAAATGGTGTAACAGGATGATGAAGGAATACAGACAGGCTGAAAATGATAACAGTAGTGAAAAATACCCATATAAAAAGAAATTAGTGCCTATTTTGTGTAGCATGTTTATCAAATAACTATCCAAAAATATTTAAAAGATTAATTAAAAAGTGATCCAATTAATATTATCTTAAAATAAAAGCATTAAAATTGTGTTTTTGTTTGCTGAATGTTTTTGGTATTTCTGCCATTAAATTAGGCAGTCAAAAATTTGATTCTATTTAAAAACAAATAAAATTTTATTTCAGTCAAAGCTTATTTACTGATAATTTTAGGTTATTTAAATCCTTTTAACTGATCACATTTAAAAAAAAAAGAAATAAAATCTACTAACATAATTTTTTTTTTTTTCTTTGATAATTTGATAAACAATCTGATTTGGTTTTGATTTGAAAGATGCTTTATTTTGAATGAATTAACATAGAAAATATTTTTTTGAAATGATAGTTTAACCATTAAAAGAAAATATTGATTTCATTTCTGGGATTTAAATGTTTTATGTCCTAAAATCATGTTTGAACAAAATAATTTTAAAAAAAAGAAACAAAAGAAAAAGAAAGAAAATTATGGAAACTTACCTGAAAATGAATTTTAAAAAACATATTTCATAGGACAAGACAGGTAAGAGGTTTTTCCCAGACAAAAATTATTCATGTCACAAGTTTTTGCCACTATTCAGCATTATTCTTGAATGAATTAAGATGTACAAAATGACATACTGAAAAATGAGTTTTGTTTAATCATCAAATACATCAATTATTTTAAAAATTAATATTTTTAAAAAATCTTTAAAACTAGGATATTTAAATTTCTTTTTTTTAAATATGTCATTGAAATAAACTTAATTTTTAAATAACATTTCATGTATGACTTTTAATATATTTAAAAAAAAACAAAAAAGATTTCCAGAATAACTGAACCAAGGAGAAAAAAACAAAACATATGTACCTTAAATACATGTTCCGAGGTCTTGAGTACAGTAAACTGAAATTTTGTTGTACCATATTGTACTAAATATTCCATAGCCTATTCATTATTACTATATAATAACATTAGTATTGTAACTCATTATAAACATTATGATTCAGTATTTATTTGTTCACTTTCTGAGAAATCTATAGAAATATGGGATAGATCATCTGCAGCCTTCAAGTCCACAAAATGAATAGGTGGATATATACACTCCAGTAGAAATGATGGCAAAGATATCTGCCTCCAGTTGAATGTGAGGAGGACATTGATTCTTCCATTAATAAAAAGCAAATGTTATGAGAACATATATTCACTTAAGACTGAGCACATGTTTAAACAGCTTATTTATAAAGCACCTTTTACATAGGCTACACATGAAAGACAGAAGTTTTTCACCAGTCCGTCATTCTAGTAGAGAATGGACAAACAGTTGTTTAAACTGTCTTTGTGGAGTATCAAATATTGTCTCATCAATGTACCATTTGTCATTATCACACATATACTTAAGCCCAAATTCAGTACCAAACACTAACACCCTATTCTCAGTGCATTGTCCTGCTTCATCTGTCTACAAGTTTGCATTTATTTATTTTCAAATATTTCATCTGTAAGCCTAATACTGCCACTTTTATTACATTTTATCTGAGTGGAATTGAAGGGGAACTATTTTAGATTTCTACTGAGGGTAGCAGATGTCCACCTCTCTAATGTTTAGATGAGGGGATGCAGATATCTCTGATTCTATACATATATCAATTAGTTTGAAGACCAAACTTTATAAAATGTGCCATTTTTTTTCTTCAGCTGCTGTGCATTGTTTACTGACTTCATTTAACCAAGTTTTGGGTTTTTTTTTTTTTTTTTTTTTCCCAGTCAGCTCATTACTACTGAAAGGAAAACAAAAATAAAAAATCAGAATTCATTATTAATAAGTTAAAATGTATGTACGTTTATGTAAGCTAATAATAATAATAATAATAATAATAATAATAAGAAGAAGAAGAAGAAGAAGAAGAAGAACAAGAAGAACAATCACAATAAATATATAAATAAATTTAAAAAAATTAACATTTATATTTATTTCAAAGCAACATTCGTTTTATGTACACAAATGAAACAAGTCAAGTTAAAATTACATTAATCGTCACGATTAATAAACAATTTATTTATTTATTTTTTAAATTTCATTTAATTATTATGCAAACATTTTTATCCATCCTTTGAAAAACTATTTTAACAATATATTTGACTTTTAACATTATAAATAAAAAAAATGATTTACTCCTTTACCAAATGAGCAGACTGAAACTTTACATCCAGTTTAAACTTTCTCGTACAAATTCGTCTGCAGTCTTACTTTGCACGTGATAGTTTCAGACTATGGCGGAATGTTCCGAAGATACGTCGGCTAAATCCGTTTCTTTCCTGGAACCTGCAGAAAGAGAAAATAATTTGTTTTTGTATCATGTATTAAGTAATCGTTTTGATTCTGGGATAGCTGTTGTCCGAGATATTTTGGTTGTAAGTATAATTATCCCACCAATAATTATGTGATAATTAAATATTAAGATGATGACATAAACGTAATACCGTGTCATTTGAACCATATTTTGTTTGGTCGAGTTTGTAGTTTGAGTTACGGTGTTGCATGTAATATCGTACATTACCAGTTCTCGTTTGATTTTGATATTATTTATTAAAGAATAACATTTTTATACTCCGTAAAGCAAAAATTAATTCATGGAAATAACGAATAAAGTAATAATGAAAAAGGAAAGAAATTAATGTCACTTTTCTCTTATAACAGTGATTAACGAAATAATAATAATAAAATAGGCCAAATAATGCAATACTGTATAATAATACTCCTGTCAGAATGTAGTTTAAAAATTATTTTAATTGTAGTGGTGTTTAAAATATAGTACAGTATTCCCTCGCTATTCGCGGGGGTTACGTTCTTTACCCCCCCCGAATAGCGAAAAACCGCGAATATTGGATGCAGTTTTAAAACGTCTATATACGGTACTAAATGCTTCCCAAACACTTTCTAAAGACACTCTTACTCATTAATACAGTAATAATGTAGTAATATTGCATGCAGTTATGTATTTCACTAATGTAGTAATGATAATGTAAACACATTTTAATTTTGTACTGAAACAATATTTTAATCAGAAAGAAACGTAAGTACAGGAGGACAGTAACACCGCATAGCATAGTTACCCATACAGTATTACTGTACCGTAAAGTCATTTTCTATGCGTACAACATATGTATTAGAATTGACAGAAAGTGGAACAAATTTAAAGGCAAACAGACAGATAAATATAGTACGCACAGTTCAGGTAATAATAATACAATTCAGTAATAATATGCAATTAAAAACATTATTAATACACGGTCACAAAAAATATGCACTGTACATACAGTGTATGCATTTATAAAAAAATACGTAATGTATTGCAATAATAATTGAAAAAATTTGATATTGTTTGTGCGGTTTACCGAGCATTTGTTTTTATGACGTTATGACGCTCGCCTGGTATACCAGCATATGATGCGATAGGGTTAAGAACCTAACCCGCGAATATGCGGGGCCGAATGGGGAACCGCGAACAGGTGAGGGTATACTGTATATAAAAAAACAAATGTTGTAATTTTGTCTTTTCTTTAATAATGCCATTTAAAAAGTGAAAAATGCATCATTAATATTCATAATTGTTGTTTATTGCTTGGAGTAAGTTCGTAGGTCAAACTCCTACTAACTGTATTGTGTAACGTTTGTAAGGGTTGTATTTGTCATTGTTTTGATCATATAACTGGAGAAAACGCAGCTCAATTCTGTCTCATGATATTATGATATTCAGGTTGGTTGTAATATTGTGAAATGTAAATTAAAGAAGTTAACTTTCTATGGAGACACTGAAGGAAGTTCACAAAATTTGCATGTAAGACATCTTTCTGTAGGTATGTGTTTTTAGCAATCACTTTCATTTGTCAGAAGTTTAGCTTAATTTTTGTATTGTCAGAAATCCAGATGGTTAAATTAAGATGTTATTTTCTTAGCCTATTTAAACAGAATAATGTGACATTTAACTTTATTTTTCTAATATTTTTATTCAATACTGTATTATTTGCTTTTTTGTTTTTCTTTTTTTCTTTATTTTCATTTCTCATCTTTTCTCTTTTTAGCCTTTTGTTGTTTTTGTTAAGAAGAATAATTAATTTCTTTGTACCTGTTTTACAGCACTATACATATTAGAAACTGTTATGCCTCTCTGTGTGTGTGTGTTTATTTATTTATTTATTTATTTATTTATTTATTTATTTATTTGTTTATAAATATATTATAACCAATCAATGTTTTGTAAAAGTAAATTATATTTCTGTTTATTTGTACAGCATTAGTTTTCTGATGTAGATGGTAGCCTTGTTTTTAAAGTAGTAGTTTAACATATTTATTATTACTTGATGCAAATACCCAAAGACAAATTGTATAGCTAAACATAAAGACACTGATATATTATGCAGACTGTAACATTACATAGGCCAGGCATATTTTGTATTCTGTACAGTTGTAAATCATTCTTGTGGAACAGAAAGCAACAGAAATATAAACCACTAAATAAAAGTACACATGTTTACAAAAGATAAATCATATCCTTTACGAGAGATACATGATACAGTCCAGCATCATTACAAGTATCTGTTTCCTATTTACTTACATTTACATTCAGAAGTCATTCATTTATAAATATATAAATTAAAAAAAAAAAAATGTTTCAAATACTGGTGTAATGACCTAGATTCTATACACTGTTAGCTTTGTTAATTTTGTTTACAGATAATTGATGTTTTAAGTGCATCTTCTCAAAAGTGGTGTGACCTTTTCTAAATAACAATAATATTCTCTAAGCATTTGGAGTGTGAGGTGGAGTGTGAAACATTAGCAGTAATACTAATATCAGTATCTGTCATTTTTATATATATATGTGTGTGTGTGTCAACTGCATAGTTTAAGTATAATTTGTTTCTTTTTCAGTTTAAAGTAAAATATATTTAGTGCATTTTATTTTTGTAACTATTTGTAGCTATTTTAGAAAACTTTGACAGCTATAAAACATGTGACTTTTTTATTTTAAATCAATTGTTTTTAAGGTTATGGATATTCCTCTATCTTTGTGTGTGTGTGTGTGTGTGTGTGTGTGTTTTTTCATATCAGTTGTTTTTAAACATTACTTTTTACATTCTTATCAGCATTTCAAAATTTATATTATTGTTATTACTGAGTCAGTTTACTGTTAATTTCCTCTCCTGATGTTTGCTGTCATTGTTAATGTTTTTGTTACTAATATTTATTTAATTATTTATTTTAGTGATCATCATCATCATTCTCTCTAGTTTTTGATGCGTTTCTTTTTTGTGATTTGCAGATGTATTGTTTGTAACATAATGGGCTCTGTGCCCATTCATACTGTTATTAACCATCTTAAAAACAATCCAAGTAGCGTTGTGTGGTCTTCTTCTCGAGATGTCACTCTCTTCAGAGGCCAATCCAGCAAACTGGGGCTGACCTTCAAAACAGTATCAATATGTCAGCAGGTAACTCATTTCAATGCACACCGCCAAAATCCCTTGTGTTAAAATTATTAGTCATTATTGACACTTTTAACTTGGTACCAAGGTCAGTACAACAATACATTATATGTATGTCATCTGTATAACAATAGGATTTCTATGAAGTGGCATCTGACCTGAACAAAGAGAGGTTTGGGCTGACAAGGAAGTGATTTTTAATTACAATGGTTTCGAAAATGAATTACAACAATTTGAATTTAAATCTAATATAAATTAAATATATATTTACAGTTATATCCACATGTTCGCTTGCATGGACACACACAACATTCACAAACAAATATAATATTGAATAATAAATAAGGAAAAGTTTAATCTTTGAAAAGAACAGGAAAAAATGCAAAATCTTGATTTTTGTCAATATGTGGTGAATGAAATATATCCTTTTTTTTAATAATTATTTGTTAATTATTTACATTCTTACTAAATAAATGAAGAGAGACCGAATCTTTATTTTATTATTATTTATTTTTAACAAATAGTAAATAATAATAAAGATTCAGTGTCATTTCATTTATTTAGTATTTTCTTTATTTAAATTTTGTATATATATTTTTTTTAAATTTGTTATATAACTAAGATGCATTAAAATAATGACACTAATAAGGGCAGCAACTGGAGTAGTCCAGTTACAAGAAAAAATTAACTGCAACACTTGTAGAGCAGGGTTTACCATGCTCTTTAGACTGCTGGCTTCTTGTATGAATCTATATTTACTGGTAGGCTTTTTCCTATACCAGCCAGAACACGTTTTAGCAAAGGATTTTGCTGTCAGTGGAAGTAGTATATATAAATGTTTCTTTTGATGGATAATCAGCACTTTATACTCATTCAGTAAAACTTGGGTTTATTTTCTGATAATCATTGTTGTAAATTAAACAAATAACCGGTAAAAAATTAAGCTTTGTTAAGTGAACACTTGTTTCAATGGTAACCCACAAAATGTGATTTAATACCTGATTCGATGTACAGGGTCATGTATATTTGACATCTAATAGTAATAATCACACATAGCAAAATACTGTGAGGTGTCAATGAAAATTCATTTATTCATTCTAAGAATATTAACATCAATTAGTCATTATTTTTAAGTAAAACATGTCATAGGTCATTTAAAATATTATATATTTATTTTTTTACATTAAGAATTTTAAGCTAATATAGTGATAATAATATAAATAGTAATATATATTATTGTGTGTTACTTTTACTTATTTATTTATCTAAGTATTATATTTTTTCACATATCTTTAAACTTGCATTATTCATAAAATGTTTGTTGTTTATGTGATAAGTTAACTGAATTTGTTTAAAGAATTAAATCACACTAATTTTATTTTTCTTTATTTATTTTCTTTATTTTCTTTTCTTTTCTTTTTTTATTTTCTTTATTTTATTTTATTTTATTTTATATTTTTTTATTTGTTTGGCAATTTACTATATAATTACATGCATTAAGATATTAATACTAATAATGTATTATATTTATAAAATTAAAATACATTTTATTTTTAGGTTCTTTCAGTAATCATGCACATATGCAGGCACACACACACAGCCACACACAGACACACACTTAAAAACAAAACAACAGAATATATTACTAAAGGTTCATTACTGATTGAGCATTACTTTTAGGTGTTCACAGATTACGTATATTATTGACTTTCTAATCAATTATTATTAATTATGTTTGATTGGTTTTCACCAGGCTGCTGGAGTAGATTACTGTACAGTGATCATCAGAATCAAAGATACTTGTAATTACAGTGGAAGTCTGAGTTTGTTTGATAGGATCCTTTCAATCAATGGTTACTGCATAACCAGGTGTTCTGAGTCGCAGGTGTCAGAAATATTTGCAGACAGAAATGTGTCTGAATACCAGTTAGTTGTCCAGTCTCTGCAATATACTGATGACAGCAGAACTAAGGAAATGTCATCAGAACAACTGCTTCCCAAAAATAAAACCAGTATGTCAAGTCCACGGGCAACACCAGCAAATTGCTCAATAGAGAGGACTAAAATAACTGGATCAAACAAAAATCTACTTAAAAGTATCAGTCACGAACACAATCAGCCTGTTGCAACATCACCTAGTGTTGTGTCTCCTTTTGAGGGAAACTTCAAATCATCTTCACCCAAGAGACTGACAGAACACAGTGCTGCTCACCTCTATCATCCACTTTCAGAAAATGAGCTTGCTGCATCACCACATTATTCAGTGGACGGCGCCGCACTTCTTGCCAGTTCTCATGTGTTCTATCAGTCAGATGTGCACCCTCCAGGAGTTCCCATGTCTAGTCAGTATGACAGGGCAGGTTTAGAGACAGTCAACTACAATAGAACTCAGTCTCTGCCAGTGACATACGATGATGACATAGGTTTAGAAGAAATTACGTGCGAGGTGCAATCACTACCATTACAAGCTGGTGTTTATTCGTCTGGCATTGTTGCTTCCAGCTCATTCAGTACTCAGGACAGTGGATTGGGTGCTATAGGGTCACAAGAATCTGGACATACGGACATCTCTGTGTGTAGTTCACGCTCATGTCACCTGCAGCATTGTGTCTGGCATATGGCTGTACTCAAATACCCAGAGTATGTCATCTGGGATCCCGACACAAAGACAATCAATTTGGAGAAAGGTTCACAGTCTGCCTACGGATTTCATTACAAAGTTAAAGAACATTCACATGTGAGTATTTCTGTTTTAGTCCTGATGTAAATCACACCTGAACCTTAGAAATATTCCATAACAACAATGAGGTGCAAATATGAAAGTGTGTTGGGTATAAAGAAATTCTGTTTATGCTGTGTTTTCTTTTCATCAGATATACCTAACAGTATATATATGTATATTTTCTTTCTTTTTCTTTTTTTTTTTACATGCATGTCTGTGTGTGAATGTGTATTTTTTTATTTCTTAGACTTGATTTGGCAAAACTGATATCAATAACTTCTGTTTACATGAAAGTTGATTATGGATGCAAACAACAGATTTAATAGGAATTAGTATTTGAAATGTTTTAACTATTGTTTCCATTGGTAAATACAGAACAATGGGTTGTTAATTTAGTGGAACAAAATACAACCACTTTCAGCATATTTAGTATATTTACATAATACATAATTGCAGACTGACTTCAAGAGCTTTTGTAATTAAGTGATAAAATTCACTGATTATGTTTGCTTTGCTTACAAAAGAGTGTATCATGTCAAACATGCTATTTACTAGTTAAATGCCATTTGAACCATGAACATTCTTATGAAATATCTGAAATTGCAGACAATCTCATGAAAGATAACTTTTTTAAGAAACCATGCCAACAGTCTTTTGTTACTAACTTTTCTGGGTAATGATATTTTGAACTGGTGATTTTTAATGTTTGTTAATCTTCATATTTTTGACAGAAATAGATTTTTTTAAGTAGATATATCAATTACTGATTTAGTTATAATGTTATTTTGTAGAATGTTTGCAGTTTAAAATAGTTTTTTTCTATATGTGATTTTAAATATCTATACTATACATTTAGTGCTATTAAAACTTCAGCATGTTTTTTTTTACATTTTGCCATTTTAGAAATCTGAAAATGTATGAATTTGATTTTTATTGTATATAGGTGTATGTATTGATTCTTTTGGCTGTTTTATATCTTACTAAATATATTTTCATACTTATATATGTAATTTATGTTTGTGTGCATATTTATGTCAAATTAATTTGAGTTTGTCTTATTTATTTTGTTATGTTCTTTGTTTACTAAATCTGAAAAAGTGTTTTTCTTGAAATATGAAACATGCATTACTCATCCAGTGGAAATGTAGTAAATAATTAAAATTCAAATAATCAAAGTTAAACTACAGTTGTTACCAAATATTGTCTAATGAAATATTGAAATATATAAGTCTTAAATGATTAATTTGTTTTGTTGATGTTCAGTACAAAATAGATACTACATGGTTTTTTAAATTCTCTTGTTTCAGCCTCGGGATACATTTGTTTATGTTCTTGTTGATTATGTGAAACCAAGAATGCCAGCCTATGGAAAGTTAGAAGTTGGAGACTGGATAAGATCTGTTGATGGTCAGGCTCTTCAGACATCAAAAGAGGTATTTAATGAAATCAGCATATGAATATTAGTATAACGACATTTAATTACTGACATTTTTTTTGTAAAGTGTCCAACATGCGATTTTTGTATTATGATTATATATATGAAATGAAATAAGATAATAATTATGGTATTTGATTGGAAGTTTGAATATTTGTTTTGACTAATTTAATGTTATTTTTATGACATATAAATCATATAGTTACTATGATATACCCATCAAAAGTTATTTTTGATAGGGTTTGTTGCTTTCATTTTTAATTTAAATAATTTGTTGTTTCAAAAGGCTAATTTGAATATATCTCTTTCTGTAGGCAAATTCACTGAATCTGAATCAGTCAAGTTCTCTCAGACTTGTTATTCAGCGACCAAAAGAAATTTTACCAAAAGCTGCTGCAAGTCTGACATTGACGAAGAAGACTCTTCAGCCATTAAAAATGCCTCAACAACCACGTAGCAGTTCAAGTCCAGTCAGACAGCAGACATCTTTATCAGGAAAATCTACCAAGTCACCAAGGACTCCGGTCTCTCCATTTCAGAACGTTTCAGCAAATAGGGCTCAGAATTGTAAACTACAGACTCCAGAAAAATCATCTCCAGATTATGTTTTCAGTGATAGTTCCTCCCCTGCAATCAGCATGATCATGTCACCCAGTGGATTTTCTTCTGGTTCCCCTAGGGAGGTGCCTGTGCCTAAAGTGAGAATTTTTATTTGTGGCAACAAAAGTAATGTCTTTGCAAATTTACTGATGATGAGAGCTTCAGAAGAAGCCAGAATTCCTTTGGAGTCTCATGTGCACTATTCAAGACTTTGTCTAAGAAAGAATGATCAGTCAGGAGTCACATTTGACAAATGGCAGTATGGTTTAACAGAGAACAGAAACGAAAGCTACACTTCAGACTCACTACAAAACAATCCTTACTTCAAGTTTTCCTCAAATCACAAACAGATTAATGCTGACATTTTTGTGATATGGGATGAAAACTTTTTCCATCATTGCAGCCACTTCTTGTTTACGAAACACTCTGTGTTCTTGATAGCCTTTGATGCTCATAAACTGTTGAATTCTGCATCGATAGAAATATCACGCATTGAAAACATGCTGCACACCATTCGGAGCTTTGCCAGTGATTCTGCTTTGGTTAAACTACACGGAGTACTTTCTAGTGACACAGTCAAGGCTGATGAGGTGCGTACACTGTTTTACACTTCGCATGGCAAACAGTTCAGCAGATTTGCAATTTCCATTCCTGACATTGGTTTTATTCAAAAGGATGAAGATACAAATGACCTTAACAGGTTACGCTGTTCTGTTTTTGATATTGTGAATTTAGCTCTTGCCAAACAGACAGTTTCGTTAAAATCATTACAGCTTTCTGATACTCTGTCAGGAAAAGAAGGCAGGACTAAATGTATCTGGAGTTCTGAGGAACTTGCTCATTTGTTACAGTCAGTGTTATGAAGAAAATATTCTTAAAACCAATACAGCACAAGAAATGATCGAGCTTGGGGATCTTGTTCCCCTAACAGATACAGGTAATTATTTTATTTTATTTTATAATTGTTTCATAATATATCTTTGAAAAAAATCCTTATCTCAAGATAAGAAAGATTAAAAGATATTAAACTCTTTTCTTCTTCTTCTTCTTTTTATAAATTTCTTCAAGTAAATGTTCCAGAAGAATGCTTTAGAAATAACAACCAATTAATTATACTGAAATATTGTACATTATTCTGATTCTAGTGTATACATTATTTTAACTGTCTAAATAGTAAATAATATGTTTTCAAATCCCAACAGGTTCACAAAAATTCAGATTTATTGTCTCATTTGGTAGCTAAACTATTAAACTTAGTAGGTTGTAATATAGTGGTGCTCTCTTCCTTTACATTTTTTCATTTTTAATTTGCCAATATTTTTTTTTTTTTTTATTAGTTATGTGGTTTGAAATAAATTAAACTTTATGGATATGCTTTACTTTATAATCCAAACAACCAACAGGTATTTAGATTCTATTGTAATTTGAATATCAACCATAATTATAATTATACATTATAGAGCAAAATATATCTCTAATTAAAAATGCTTTGTTTTTTCTTTTCCTTATTTAATTGTTTTTATTCATTTTCAGATAATGCTGACAGGTACATTATTCCAGTAGATATCTTACCACGACTGGCTCATCTTGTTCTCTGGGCTGGTGTGGAAACATCACCACACTCAGTTAGTTTAGCTGTGACCGAGGCATGGACAAAACTGTTAACAACAGCTACAGTCACCCATAAAGAACTTCTCATTCTGCTGGACAAAAACATCATGAACAGCGCCATGTTTGTCACATGTCTCGAGAGTCTGGGAATCATATTCAGAATATCGCATTCACATGGGATAGTCTCAAAAGACACTACGTACCTTATTCCATACTTTCTTATTGAGTGTCCTCCTTCAGAACAAGTTTCTGAAGAGACAAGTCATGAGTTGTTTGTTGTATTTGAAAACCGAGTTCCATGGGTGACATTTTTCAGAATAATCTCTGGCCTGGCCAGGCTTTCAGAATGTAGCAGACTGGAAATGAGTGGGCAGTATTGCTGTTTACTGTGGTTAGATGGAGTTCATGTTTCAGTGCTCTTTCAGAAGATGAACGACAGAGTTAGAATACTTGTACAGAGGTAAGATAGTTTTAAAGTGCCATCTTTCAGTTCTTTCTGATTTATTTTTGTAGTTTGTAATTTAAAAAAAAACACCAAAAAAACAAAAATTCAATTCATTAAATACAATTATTTAAACTTGTAGTAAATCTTTGTTTTATTTTTTAATTATATAATTATTTGTTGTCATTAAAACAGTAATGAAATTACAAATCAATAGAATTTGATTTGTTTTCTTTTTTTGTTTAAGAATCATTAATGTATTTCAAATTTAAAATTATAATAATAGTCATCATAAATTAATGGATTCTTAGAATCTCCACAAATTTAATTTTCCATATATTATTAATTAGTAAGGTATCCATCAACTTCTAGTTCAAATTTCCCTGTTTTCTGCTAGATAAATTTATCCATTTTTAATATTATTTTTAATAATGTGGCATAATTTTACACTATTACAATTATAAATTGCTTTGGAGTAGCTAGAGGTTTATTCAGAGAAAAAAATATACACGTGTGTGTGTGTATGTGTGTGAATATGTGTGTGTGTATATGTATGCATATAGTTATATAATATGTATAGATATATACCATGAAATTGATATTTCAGAGGACATGGAACGACAAAAGAAAGTGCTATCTTCAGTATGATAAAGAAAATACTGATTTCCACTATGCCGGCAGACCATCACTATATATTTGGACCAGTTTGTCCACTGGTTGACAACCACAGAGGCAGCACAGCACACATCGTTGACATTTCACACCAGTCTAACAACATCTGCTGTTCTGGCATCATTCTCGATCAACATCCAGCAGTCAGGATGTGGATGTCTTCTCCATCTTCAGAAAGCAATGTTAGTGATCTTTTTCGTTTCTTACACATACTACTATATTTAAAAGTGACAGTAAATCAGACTGCACATACTCAGGTTATTAAGCCTTTCTATGACTGAATTATAATGGTAATGTATGCATGTTACAATCAGACAGTAAACATACAGTGTTATTTGTTTTAACTGTTTTGTTGAAGTAAAGTATAATTGTGATTAGCCAGCATGATAGGAGTTGCTTAATGAGCAAATTAAGTTAAAGGACAGTCAATTGTCTGTTTTTATGTGTTTTTTATCTAAATACATTTTTCATTCATTTATCTATACATTGTGATCACACTGAAATATATTTTTGCTTGTATTCATCAAAAAAATGCATTTACTTGATATAGTTCTTTGTTTATTGTAATTAAAATTCTGTGAAAATGGCTAAAATCCTTTTTTCTTTGTAATGTAAACCAGTATTTTCTGGTATCATTGGAAAGCCTGTGTTATCTGCTTTCCAAATACAAAAAGTCTGCTTGGTTAGTTTTAAAATAAAATACCAATAAATGATAAACAGACAACCTTCCTCTCATTTGTCTAAGCCAGCACTTGACATAAAGAAGTCAGTATATTAGGTGCATTTTTCTAAAATGACTGAGCAAGAAGCATCCATGAGTTTAGCAATATGCTTTAAATTCTGCTTGAGTGCAAATATTTTAAATAACAAAACTTTCAAAAATGTTGAAGACTTAACACATGACTTTTTTAAGGGTAAGGAAATGTTTGAGTGTATTGATGAAAATACAGACAACACAAAGATTTTGTCGATGAAGGTAATGTCTTTTTTTCGGAAAAGTGAGTCAAATGATTCAGAAAGTGAAAATCATGACAAAAGTCTTGTCTCTGTCACAAATTTGGCACTTGGACACTGATATAGATCATTGCTTAGATGTTATACCAGACATCGAAAATACAAAAGTTCAACTGTAAGTGAAAAATTACAGACTTCTGTAGCATCTTTTGAACCAGCAAAACATGGATGCATATCACAGCTTTCTTCAGATGAAGTGCTTGAAAGGAAAATGGCAATGTCAGAGTTCAGTGAAGGTAAGAGTACATAATTTTTTAATAATATAAGTATTTTAAAAGGTCTCTAAACAAAGCCATCTAAAATGTAAATGATAAGTGAATTTATTATTACCTTTTCCTTGTTCAGAAAATATATTGAACAGACTTTTGCCAAGAACCTTGAAATATTACCAAAAGCTATAAAACTATTGCAGCTAGAATCCTGAAGGACCAGCATGATATGAGTAAACTTCAGACTTTTATTATATATATATAATAAAAGATTATGAAAATAAATTAAATCTCTATGAGCGTATTATTATTTACTGTTGCAAAATTCAACAAATGGACACACATTTCTATTCTTTTTATCGTCTGAATTAGGACAATTACTGCAAATAATTTACTATTGCATCAGTGTTATAAGATTTTAGATTTTGTGTTTTGCAGGTGAAAAGGATATTATCCTTCTGGAAGTTATATATAGAAAAGCCAATGAACAAAGGAAAGATGATTTATTTGAGTTATATTGACAAACAGAAAAAACATTTCAGTGAAGTTAACACATTATTGACTCAAAAATTCTGTGTACAGAAACATTCAAATTCATTTATGGGTAAGCAATTTTTTTTATATTCCACTAATTAGGGTCTAATTTAATTTTTTTTTTATTTAAATGTTTTTAATTATAATTTTTTAAAAACTTTTTATTTTTACTATATAAACAGCAGTTAATATTTTAATTAATTATCTTTGACTGTTTTTCTATCAAACTATTTCTAATTGTGTTGCGAATTTTATGTAGTTTGTGCATATATCTGCAGTGTTAACATTTTATTGTTTTTTTTACAGCATTAGAACAAATTCATAGCTTTGTTGAAGCAGCACAGACAGCCTGGGGTGGCTTCAAGACAGAATTTAGTGAAAGAAAGTATAATTCACATACCAGTATTTATTAAGATACTTGAAAGGATAGTTCAGTTTCTGAAGCATTTTGCACTAACTAATTTTGCCTGCGCGAGTATCAGGATCAAAAGGAGTAACGTGAAAATACTGACTACATATAAAGACTAACGCTTCACTTTGGAGGCAGTATTGACAGACTGTTATTGCACAGGATAAGAGTTCATTTGAACAATCAATAATTTTTTATAACTGATTAAGTAATATTTACTGGAATCTATTCAGCAATAGTTTCAAAGGAGTAAATAAAATAATAGTGATTTTGAGGATAATGTTATAATTCTTAGGATCACACATCCATTCTACATTGTTGTACCTTTTTGTTTGTTATTTCAAAAACCAACTGACTTCTTTAAAGTGATGTGGCAGGTTAATGTTACTGACACTGATCTTTAATCCTTTTTAGGCAATCATGCTGCAGGCAAGTCACCATTTATCACTATGTGGAACCTCCATATTCCTTTTATTGTTGATGGAAGTCCCAAAGAGATATCTGCTGGCTGAGAGCAGACAAAACAGTGAGAAGATACATCAAACTGTCAGTCTTCCAGAAGAAGCGAAAGTTCGAGTGCTAGGAGATCAATTTGAGCATCTGCAAATTTTGGAAACAGAAAGGAAATGTTACAACAGTTTGGTAGAAAAGTGTAAAATTATAATTTCTAAACCTGGCATAACCGTTCTAGGTCAGCATCTTCCCTCCTATTGCCTGTTATTCATTTGACTTTGAACAGCAGGTCAACATTCCATACAGCGCACTCTAGCCAGGACTGATTTATTTCTCTGTGCCAAGAAAAGGTGGAATTTTTGGAATATATTAGAAGCTCTTCCTAGCAAATAATATATCTGAAAGACAAGAACATCAACAGCAGTAAAAAGTTATTTCTTTACTTCCTCATTTTCTTCAGAAATGTGGACTGCGTGAAACAAAACTAGACCTATACAGCTGCTATGTTCAAAAGGGAATGAAATCAGTTCAGCATTTCAGATTTTCCAGTGACATACCAGGCAGTGACTGTTATTACAAGCAGAAATTAAATGCTCATGAAAACATGTTTCAACTTGTCATGAGAGTTGGGAGATGAATGGAAGAATTGACTGGACTTCTCACAGCAACTCGCTAGGTCATAACATTCAACAGCTAGGGTGAACAGAAATGTAGGATCAAGTTTGTCCATAAACATGTTTTTTCTCTTTTTTATTACAGTTAATTGTAAACTTTGTGTATATTGTATTTGTAATGATATTATTAATTTTTTTATTTCACAATTACTGTATCTTTATAAGATAAAAAATAATGTATATTTGTGTTACTTTTTCAAACTGTAAATATTTTGTTTAATGTATTAAGTAATTTCTTACTGATAAAAATGTTTTTCCCATTTTACATGCTGTATTTTTGTGTTGTTTATTAAGTATGAGCTTCAAAATTATTACTGTTTATCAGTTATTTATGTTTGTTTTATATACTGTAAAAAATTAAATGTTTTGTAAACTTTGTATTTTTAAAATAAATTCTTGTACAAAAACCTAACCAGATATTGTCTTTAGACACTGGGACATTCTTTACTGCACTTTATGTAAGATGAAGGTGAAGTTTTATGAATATTGATTAATGGTTGCTAAGGAAAATGTTACAGATAACATTTTTGCATAATGATCGTACGGATTTATAATATTCAATCACTGACATCTTGTGAACCATTCATTTGATTTCTAAATGGATTTCACTGTTGAAAAGATAATAGTATGAAGTACATAAAGAAGAGTAAAACAACAACTCAAATGACTTTTTTTTTGGACAAGCAACCCATTTCATGCTGGATGGTCACAATTAAGGATCTGATTGTTATATATTCTGCTCTTACATTAGAAGACGTTTAAATTTTGCTTCAAGTATCTTTTAAACAAGTTTCTTGGATTAGAACACATTTTTACTAGCAATGTTGTTGACTATTTTCATATGAGATCTATATCCATGTATTATTATATATGTTAGCAAGGTCTTGGAAACTGTAGATTGCATTAGTCATATATATCAGTAGGTATCATTTTTTAATTTTTATACATTATTTTGTCTTTTATATTTATTTAGTTATATTTGTTTTCTTTTTGTTTTCTTTTCAGGAAGATTCTGCAGAAAATAAATTAAATCAAAATATTGGTTCTCTGCCTTTCTCAGTATTACACAATGTTGTTGTTAGATTGTCAATAGAAGATTCTGATGGCTGGGAAACTATGGCAGGTCACTATAATTTTACATTCAGTTTTTTGTTTTTATTTGTATAATTTATATGCATCAGTGTGTGTATGCATGCATGTGTGTACATGTGTATGTATACGTGCATGTGTTAAAATGAAAATATAGTACATGATTTCTGCCTGTGCACCATTATTCCCATACTTCGTACATTAATGGTTTAAATCCATTTAAAATATAAACAGTATGATTCTTTAGGTTCTTCACTTTCATTTATAACATTTTAATTTTTTTTCTCCTTTACCTTCATTAGGTCTCATAGGTAAAACTCTAGATGAGGTTAATATGTACAGAACTGTTCGTTCATTTGGGACCTTTCCGGCTGAAGAGTTACTGAAAGACTGGGGTCATTCTGCTGATGGCACAATTGGCAGACTGCTACAAATACTGAAAGAAATGAGAAGAGATGACATCGTTGAATGTTTAAGCAACTACTTAAAAAGTGAAAGCTGAGTGTGGAAATTCTTTGTGTACTTAAGTTTTACGTTTGTCTCTCTGTGATATATCTGTGCTGGACATTCATGATTTGACAGACACTTAACGGTTAATGTCAACATACACTCTAACTTTATGCTGACTTTAGTCATGGCAGGAAATTATGAGGCCCAAGTAGCTAAAAAATCTTCACATTTTCACGGTTGATGTTTACCAGGTATGGGAAGCATTGCAGATTTAAATGATAAATCTGTTGAAATTGCATCCTAAAATTATTTATATACTGATTTAGTTTTCATTTAAATTAAAGTATGAATAATTATTATAATTAATTCAGTTACAGGTGTAATGCAAATGGTCATCAGTCATTGTCAGATTGTTACAGCTGTTTGAAAAAAAAAAAAGTATTTTATTAATATATTTGTTTTAAAACTCATTTTAATAATAGTCTCCCCAAAACAAAAATAAAATTAAAATAAATAATCGATTCATCAAATTAAAAAAATAATTAAAAAATTGTAAAAACATTTTTTTTAATTAATATATGTGTTTAACAAGTATGTCCCAGTAGATGTGTTGTGTATGTAAATGATGATATGGAATTAATCAAATTAGTAGGCTTCGTAATTTATGGCTCAAAGTAACTTGCTCCTTTAGGGTAAAGTCCAAACTTCAGGCCTGTTTTTTTGTTTTTATTACTACCAGTGCTACCACTGATACTTTTATAATTATTGTTACTATTAATTTTATTATTTATATATATATATATAATGTGTACTACTATTAGTATTGTTACTATAACTACTACTACTATTGTTATAATTATTATTTTTGTTTTTGTTATTGTTATTAACATTTTTTAATATAATTTTTTATTTTAATCTTCTAACAAATGAATTTTGTTGAGTTTTTTCTCCAACTTTTTTCATAAAATTAAATATGTTTATAATTTTAAAAATGTTTTTGTTTAATTTTTTAATTTTTATAATTTTTTTGGTTTGTTTCCAATAATTTTTGTAATGATTATATTGTAAGTGTGTTTCATTGTTTCTACAATGATTGAAAATAGTAACTTATTATATTTAAATTTATCAGGTAATAGGAATCTTATTTTTTAATTGTAATGCTGTTGAACACCATTAGTAATAATGTCATAGTTGTCAACAATAAAGTCTGTCTACTTCATTTGCTTAGACAAAAACAAAACTGTAAAGTAGTGAAGAATATCGGTGTAAATATATCTTTTGATAAACATATGTTTTTGGGGTCTTTCTACATTTAAGAAAAAAAAAAAAGAAAAAAAAAGACAAAGGAAAATAGAAAAATAACAGATACTACATAAGATTATCTTGTTATTTTTAGTACCAGTATGAAGCTCTCTTTATTATTATAATAAACTTGCATTAAAAACAAACAAATTCTAACAGCAAAAACTAGCAAAGATAGACAGCTTTTAATTGATGTTATTGATGCATACACTGACATAGCCAAAAGAAATTATTTTAAAGATATTTTTAAACTATGTTTAATTTGAAAGCTGTATTAAATATATCTTGTCTTTCATACAAAAAAAGCCTGTTACCAGTGTAAATAAATATAACATTACATATCTACGTTAAAAATGGCCTTGTTTATAAACAGTTTTGACAAGTAAAAATATTTATGCACCATTTCTGTATAAACTTTGTAGTTATGTTTCAAAATATGTGTATATATGATACATTTTATGGATACATCCAGTCAGTTATGTTTTTTAATTTGGGAGATGGAAATTTTCAACAGATTCAGGTAATTTTAAAATTTTTTGTTCAGCCTTGGTGAGACAGATATTGATTACATGCCATGGCTGACATTTTTACTCGTTAAAAAAGATAATTGATGAATTCTGTTTATATGCGACTGTCAGTTTTATTTCTTTTCATTGAAATAACGAATAAATCTACCTAGAGTAATAAACCTTACAGTTTATGAAGACAGTAACATGATAAATGAGTTTGCCAGAGTATGCAATTAAGTTCTCTATTTTAAAAAAAGAAAAAATGAAGCCAGAAGTTTATACTGTGATCTCTGTAAAAACTTGAATCACTTGGGACAAAAAAAAAACATATGAGAAAGTGTCTGTATGTAAAGTTTTTTAACTTGACAGTCATTACTCGTTTTCACTTTTTTTATTTATTAGATTTTCAAAGAAACATGTTTATTTCATTTCACACAGTAATTTATTTACATGCAAATTGCTGAAATTTTTAAAGAAATGATCTTACTTGCAAAATTGTGTGCCTGTGTTGATGAAGCTAATTATGTGTGGTTATAAACTTTAACAAATTTATTAAAAATGAAATAAGAAAAATTCTTAAACTGTAACCTGGGTGAAACTATTTGACATTTTAAAGATCGACTATTGCACTGAAACATGAGGTAAAGGTCACCACTTGCCTAAAACAAAACAGCAAGGTTATGTCACCAATTTGCAAACGTCATCATTCAACCGAAAATGTAAATAACTTGTTTTCAAAATACATTTGGTGAATAAATAATTTCATTTCAGTGAATTTAGTAATTGATGCATAAAGAAATTTTCTTGAAAATAACACGTCACAACAACATTAAAAGCAGCCACATTTATAAGCAATTTGTGTGTATTTCTTAAATATTTCTTAAATATTTACAACATATGTGGTTTTTGTCTTATGCCTTAATGTATTCGATTATATGATGTATATAAAACACATCAATTTAGATGTATATTTTGCATGTTCAGTATATGTAAGTGTGTGTTTCAGAGAAGAAAATCTGTCCAATAGTGTGGGTCATTGTTTTATGATGAGATTAGAAGATGATTAGATCATTTTGAAAACTATAATCTTCTTTGTTAAATGCTAATAACCTGTTAGCAAGAACTGGTTACTGAGACCCTTTGTTTATTTTCTATTAAACTTTCATTTGTTAACAGTTAGAAAAAAAAAAAATTTGTTTCCGTCCTCATTATTCAATGGCAACAAACTGTTAGTAAATTTGTATTTGTTGCATTAGTTGAATATTAACAGAAAATTGAAGTATTATTTTGACGCTGATATATTTAATGAAATTGTAAATACTTTACTTAAACATGTTTGTGAGGAAAAAATATTAGCTAATGTAATATTGCTACCATAATTATTTTTATTTTTTATTACTACTATTTTTTTTTTTTTTTGAGATAAAGAAGAAAAAAGAATTAGGAAATTACAAGTTTTCTCCTTTGAAGTTATTTCTTAATAATTTAAATAGAAAATATTAATGAAGTTTAATATAAATAAGTAGCTGAGACAGTGAACAGTACAGGTACTAGACCCTATATAATCTGGCTTCCAGAAAAACACCTTTAGAAGTATCTTATATTATTTCTATCTTGGTCCAGACTTCGGGGGGAAATCCAGAAATCAGTTTGCCATTCTGCTCAAAGCTTGCCAGATACACAGTGTGATAGGTGTAAGTCTTTTGCAAATTACTGTGATGTTTCAAGTAAAATAATGTTCAGTAATCAACTTCATTTATATATATTTGTGATTTTCAGCAGGACATAGAGAGACATAACTTTAAAACCAGCTTGCATTTTCTGATAGTTTGAAATGACAATCTACGATACATTTTCATTGTCACTTGTATGATTCTGGAATGGGTTTGATTAATTTGTTTGGCTAATAATATATATATATTTTTTAGTATATACCCTTTCAGGGGCTTAATTAATTATTTATTTACAGTTTTATTTATTTTTTTATTTTTTATATTAGTTGTTTTGGAGGTTTTTTGTTGTTTTTTGTATTGATTGAATGGGCTAAAAGGGAAAAAAGTATTCAAAAATTTGTCCTTAGTAAAAGAAAAGAAGTTATTTCTTTTAATATGTGTTTTAGTATTTATCTGTGACAGATTAACACAGTTTGATATTAACACAGCTGGAAATATTCTGTGTTACTAACAGTTCAAATATTTGTAATAAATACATATTTTTCTTGCTCATGCTTCTTGTTTGTGGTTTATTCTTTGTTTTTGGGTGTTATTTTCAATTCGTCATCTTTGACAAAAACTCCGAAATGCTTTTGCTCTTCATGCTAAAATACATCGTCTTAATATGAAATAATCATTTTGTGGTTTTTCTTTGTAGATACATATTTTATTAGTATTTTATCACCTTTTGGAGTCAATTTAAGAGTTTGCCTTCACATGCTGACAGAAGGTGCATATATAAACTGTACAAACGTAAATCATAAAATGAAAGAGAGGCAGGTGGATGATATGTTAAACAAAGATAGATAGTTAATTAAAAAAAAAAAAAAAAAATCATAGGTTCCACTTTGGAATTTAAATTCAATATAAAAATTTGGTATTTAACTTACTCATTAAGAAGAAAAAAAAAAAAACATGACACCTCAATGTCATACTATTTATGTCAGCTTTATATTACCACGTTGGATAAACTTATCTAGAGGCTTATTTTATATCTAAATTATAATCTTTTAGAAGTGTAATATCAGTTTAAAGTGCTTTTTAGATATATAATTTTTTTTTTATTCATAATGAAATGAACATTTTCACATTTTTAGCACTTGTTCTAAATGGTAAGGAAATATTGCATGAACAACTGTTAATAATAGACAATCTTATTTGATCGTGTGTGTGTGTGTGTGTGTGTGTGTGTGTGTGTGTGTGTGTGTGTGTGTGTGTGATCCAATTCTAGTTTCATTAGTGATAAGAATACTGGAATATTCTACAATGAAATTTCTCTCTGTTGCCATTTTCTCAGTGGTATGTACCTAGTAGTTATACTGAAATTACTATTAAACGTAAAGTTTGTTTACTCTATTTCTAATATTGATTATTTTTAAGTTAAACTGATTTTTGTTGGTTATATATATATATATATTTCATTTTTTGTACATTTATTTATTTTTTTATTTTTTTTCTAATTGTTTCTATTAATGTTCATTAGTAAATACTAAACATGTAAGAATTTATCTACCAGTGGAGTACATTGTTTGATAAATCTGCTGTGAAATACCTATATGTTTTACATGCTGTTTATGGGGTGGTGCTTTTATAACATCTCTAAGTGCTGACAAGAATAAACTAGGAAACATTTGATAGATATGATATAGTGGAATTGTTTACAATCTACCCATGTTTTTTAAACGAAGCTTCTTTTAATAATACATTTTAAAAATTCTATGAAATATAATTATTATATTTTGTACAGCTCTTTACATTGTGGTTTTATAAACATTTGAAATATTTTATATTATTTAACTATTTAATTTTACTTTTTCTTTCTTTCTTTTTTTTAAATACTATGAACTTGTTTCTCCTGAATAACAGCATTTAACATTGCACTCTGTGATGGACTTGGCAGGAGAAGTGAATGATCAGAAAATATTCTGTGATGAAATCATTGTTTCTGAACATCCAGATCATCACTTGTTTTGTTACTAGCATATGGTGAGAGAACAGAAATAGTGACAGTTAACAGATATCCGTTATTCTGTCATTATATCTGTTTTTAAAAAAACCTTTAAACATATTCAAATATTTTCCAAAAATTCTTCTCCTTCCTTAATAAGTTGTTCATTTTTCCTTCATAGATTTGTTTTTTTAAATGTTACTCACTGTAATAGTGAACCCAAAACAAATGGCTTACTACAGGTGCAGGAATTTTATAAGGTAAAAAAACACAACAACAACAACAACAACAACCAAAACGTATTAGAGTTTTCCAAGAATACTCTAGAAAGTTGATCAAGATAGGAATCATTGATTTGACTCATTTTTCTCTGATGTACAAAGTAACTGTCATTTTCTGTACGCCAATAATTATGTATTACGATATCGGAATCTAAATGTCGTTAACAATGGATTGTCTCCCTGTAATGGAAAAACGACTTGTCTATTATTATTAACGATTAGGCGTCATCATTCTTCTAGTTTTTTTATTACTTCTTCACTCAAATTAATATTGTTTGCTTGTAAATATTCGTAAGGAAAAAGGTTTTAAATAATTGTTCATTGTATTTATATGATTGTACATTGTATTTAAATAATTGTCCGTTGTATTTAAATAATTGTGCGTTGTATTTAGTGCCGTAGCTGATAGGTGAACAGGGGAGCGAACACATTTTTCAAAACTTGCACTGATTCAACAATATTTTATAACTCGATAGAAGTCGAATCTCTGGGACCCCCCACACACACACACACATATATTCACACACCCACACACACATATATTCACACATCTATAAACCAAACCATACACACATATATACATAGAGATATAACCAGGCACAAAAAACCAGGCACATACACAGGAACATACACAGGCACAAACACAGCGACACACACACAGAGACACACATATACACACGCATACAGACACACATACACACATACGCATCATATATCTGTGTCTGTTTCTGTTTTACGGTTCTATATGTTATTTTTTCATAGCATTCGGAAACATCGAATTTCGTCGCATTTTTTTAATTTTTTTTTATTCTTGTATACAAAAATAATAGTTGGTTATACTCATGAAAATAAATACAATGGCACTTCGAGTTACGGTTGAGTTCTTGCTTTGAGTTGCGAACCAAAATCCGAGTTACGAGAGACCTTCAGATATGCCGCCGCTAGTTGGCGCAACGAACAGCATAACATCCGCCGCATCTCACTCGTTTACATCACGTGGTTACCTCGCCAAGGAAGCATCTCTGTTGTGTTGTGCTCGCGTTTTGTACAGTATTTTGCCAGATTTATTTGTTCTGACCATGGATCCTAAGAAAGTGAGTGCAAAGGACAGAGCTGACTCATTTGCCTCTACTTGGAAGCAGCTCTGTTGTGTTGTGCTCCCGTTTTGTGCAGTATTTTGTCAAATTTCCATGGATCCTAAGAAAGTGTGTGTAAAGGACACTGCTGAGAAGAAGAAGCGGATAATGTTCATTGGATTAAAGCTTGAATTCACAGAAAAACATGAGCGAGGTTTGCATGTAGTTAACATGGCTAGGCAGTACGAGCGAAGTACTTTTACGATATGTATCATACTGAAGCGAAAGGAGTGGATAAAGGCTGTAATTCCAGCCAAAGGCGTTAAAATACTTTCTAAGCTGTGGACCTCTGTCCATGAAAAGATGGATAAACCCTAACCCTGTACACTTTATAAAACCAATTTATTTCTATACATCTAAAAAAAAAAAAAAAAAAATTATACAATATTTGACATTCATAAATACATTTCTATAAATACAATTAATTTCATTTGAGAAAATTGTTTTGATATACGAGCAAATGTTAGTAACGAGCTCGGTCACAGAACGAATTAAACCCGTAAGTCAAGGTACCATTGTACTTTCTGCTTTCTCAGAAGAAGAAAAAATGCTATAATTCATGAATGTAAGAGCAACTGGTTACTTTGAATGTTTCTTTGTTTCTTTAACCTTAATCCATTTTTTTGTTTTGTTTTGTTCAATAATTCAATAAGAACATAACTACGGACTTACTTTGATAGAATACTACTGAATACATAAAGCTCAGATTCGACAAGATTCAGTATAAATATAAAATATAAACTTTGAAATGTTATGGCAGCATAAAATACTTTTTTGATATTTATTTTATTATCCATAATGACATAAAATTTTGTTCTAAATGGTTAGGAAATATTGCATAAACAGCTGGTAAAAATATACATAATCTTATCAGATCGTATGTGTGTATGTTTATGTGTATGTATGTGTGTGTGTTTGTGTGTGTGCGTGTGTGTGTGTGTATATATCTATATATATCTATATATATCTATATGAGCCAGTTCTGGTTTTATCAGTGATAGGAATACTGGAATATTCTATAATGAAATTTCTCTATGTCGCCATTTTCACTGTGGTATGTACCAAATAGTTATATAGAAATTACTATTAAACGTAAAGTTTATTTACTCTATTTCGATTATTATTAACTTAAACTCATTTTTGTTCGTAATAATAATAATAATAATAATAATGATAATAATAATAATAATAATTTTTGCCATTGTTTTAATATCAATGATAGGTAATCTTTCCATTTAAATTTTTGTACATTTATTTGCTTTTTTGTTTTAATTTGTTTGTAATTGTTTCTATTTCATTCATTAGTAAATACTAAACATGCAAGAATATGATTCAAAGAAAATATTTAACACATTTCATTTATCTACCACTGGAGTACGTTGTTTGATAAATCTGCCATGAAACACCTACACGTTTTACATGCTGTTTATGGGGTGGTGCTTTTAAAACATCTCTAAGTGCTGACAAGAGTAAACTAGGAAACACTTGGTAGACATGATGTAGTGGAATTGTTTACAGTCCAATTGTAAACGAACCTTCGTTTTGAATTAAATTGTTAAAATTCTTTAAAATATAATTATTACATTGTGGTTTTATTATTTTTATAAATTTTTAATATTATCTGAGTCTTTAGTTTTACATACTTCTTTCTGATACCTAATAACTGATCTGATTTTCATGCTGGACGTTGCTAAATATTCATTCATTCATTCTGATACAAGTAAACCATAAATATGCTGCAAATATACACCAATATTATGTTGTGTCTAAAATATATCGTGCTGTGTACTTACAGAATCAGGATTCCTTTAGTAATAACATTATGTAAAAAAAAAAAAAAACGATAGGTTTAGCACCAACTAATATTTAGTGTAATCTACTGGTTTAGCATCTAATAATTTTTGATACAAACGATCTAATTATATTCATTGTGTCTATGTGTCGAAACTAATACTCTTTCATTCATTTGAAGGTGATTACTCTAGACATCACAGTAAAAAGATCACATGAAAGAGTCGAAAGTGTTGGAGATTTCTGTGAATACGATTCTGACTGTGGTGAAGATTTCTGCTGTAAAAAGAATGGGAATGCTGGCACAGCTGGAAGGTGTCAGCTATATCGCATGGAGAATGAACAGTGCAACAAACAGAACCTCTGCCCATGCAAGCCTGGATTACAATGTAATGACAAAAGTTTCAAATGTAAGCGCCCATTGAGATGATGAACCTCTCAGTAGAGATGATCAGAAAATATCAGTTTCTTGTTCAAATAATATAATTTGAATGACAATACATTTTTGCAATGTTTATAATATTGTTTGTTTTTAGTGCTAAAGTATGAATACCTATTTTAATTTCAGTGAAATAATTTGGTGCATATTAATTAAAATATTTAGTCATTATTACAATATTTACATATTTATATTTCCTTCAACCCATACATTACACAAATAGATTCATAATTACACTTATAAACCCATTTCTGTCTGTTTACATTTATCAACTTGTCTTCATTTTAAAAGAGCTTCTTGTCTTTCAAAAATTCCTCATCCCACATATACACAAATATTATTATCATTCTTTATTATTTTATCATTTAACAGACTTAATAATAGTGATCAGTCCATTATGAATCTTTATTATAATCTATAATAACATTCTAGTTTACTGTTTAAATTCATTTATTATTTACTAATACAATAATTCAGAATCTTTTCTTCCAACACTCACATTACACACATTGATGCACATAAAAATAGACTGAAGTGGTTGTGGCCTAATTGTTTAAACGTGTTCTGATTATCAGCAGACGGCAATGTTTTGTGTAGTTTGTGAGTGAAATTCACTAGGAAACTTTGGAAATACGGGGTTGCTGATGTATGGCTGAGAAACAGTCAATTTTTAGCTATATGGTTATGTTAATTGTTTAATCTTACCGTAAACATGCGAATAGGAAGCATTGTTTTATTTGGTAGGTAAAAAGAAACAACTTCGGTTAACAAAATGTTGTCTATGGTTATGCACGCTTTATTTTTATTTGGTAGGTAAAAAAACAAAAAAAACTTCGGTTAACAAAATCTTGTCTATGGTTATGCACACTTTATTATTAGATATATGTATAAGATATAAATACTAATGTATTTATTTTATAATTTATTATCTCTTAACTCGAACAAACCTAACCCAAATGTTTTCTCTGCTAAGTTTACAGTACAGGTGAAATATCACAGCGCTTTCATTTTCATTGATAAGTGTTTCATAGCAACTTGTCCATTGGCTGGCTAAAATGGTTTGTTTGGTCATGTGATATCATTGTTCATTCTAAGTGTGACAGCCGAAATGGAAACGGAATATATATATATATATATATATATATATATATATATATATATATATATATATATATATATTATTGAAAAAAATTTATTAAAAAAAATAATGAAGAAAATAAAAATGAAAATAAAAAATTAAATGAAATTAAAAATAATTAAATTAGAAATGATAACAGCAGACTGCAGATAAGTACATTTTATAATTAATTTTTTTATTTTGTTCACATCTTTCGTTTTAATTTGTTGGAAGCTGTCTGCTAATACATTACTACATACTTTGCTACAGAGAGGTTATTAATTTATCCTACGTTTTAAAAAATAATAATAAAATATTTTGATTTTTTTGTTAATGTACTTTCTTAATACGAGTGGCAGATGGGCGGTAACTTTGTATTTTTCTTGTTCTTCTGATCTTGGTTTTAATTACATTCGTAAGTCTGGAAAATAGATGAAATCATTTTAATTATATTGAAAGATCCAACCACTTTCCTAATGTATTTTTCAATTCACTTAATAAATATCTATTCACCATTTTGGAACATAAATTTTTTTCAACTTTCTTTTCATTTAGAATTAATCAGTATCATTGACGTTATCAGCTTTAAAGTATGATATTTCATAACAATTAAATATAATAATAATAATAATAATAATAATAATAATAATAATAATAATAATAATAATAATGATAGTAATAATAATAATAAAAGCATCAATCAGAATAGTATCTATTAAACGAAGTAGAATGCAATTTATAAATAAATCAAAAGTATAAAATTTAAAACGTCCTCAACAACCAAAGAAATATTAAAACAATAAAAGTTTATAGGAACTGATGAGAGGTACCAGGCCATTTATTCAATCCCAAATGTACAAAGTTAAAACTCTCTGTCTGTTTCTAGAGTGATGCAAACTTCCAAACGATTACATCAGTGCTGCAGAGGAAATAACTCACATGTAATTCAGAAAATCCTGTTAAAAATGTTGCTGGATAGATTTAAAGCCAAGCAGCGTGGCGAGCTGCACTTGTCAAATTTAAAAAAATGTGTGAACCGATCTACCGACTCGACAACTTCAACTGAAAGGTTTGTCACTGTGGGTAATTGTAGTCAATGTTTCTCATAAAAAAAACCCGCAAACCTAATTACTTGCAAATTGAAAATTTACTAATTGAAAAAAAGTATCAAAAATTTAAAAATGATTGTGAACAAAAAAAAAAAAAATTGGATTTTTTTTTTTGAAAACTGGAACAAATTGCTTGAAAGCGGTCGGAGTCTTAGGCATAGATTCACAGAAGTTACAATAACCATTTAATGATTTAAAATTAAAATTTAATTGTGTACATCATTCCTTATCTGTGTGTGTCTTTATTATACACACAGATATTTTATATATACGTCTGTGTTTTTAATGTGTTCGTACCTTGCGAGTGATTTAAATATATTTCCGATCAACTGTAGACTTGACAAGCTACTATTAGAGACGTTTTCTAAATAGAGAGCAGTTTAGCGGTCTGTTAAGCTTAACCAGGTTTAACGAAGGATTCCAGAAAAAATTCTTATTTAATAATTTAAAAAAAAAAAATATATATATATAATAAAAGAAATAAGAAAAATCTTGTTTAGAATCTGGCAGGCTTCGTAGTAAATCGATCCTCTACCGGCTACTTTTTAAATTTTGTGGCGTACACCTCTCTGTCCATTTCAGAACGAATTACAACTGAAATCTGAGAAACGTTCTGTATATTACTAGAAGCATTCATCACAGACATTTTGCTTTTCACCTGTTTTGTTACTAGCATATGGTGAGAGAACAGAATTAGTGACACTTAACAGATATCCGTTATTCTGTCATTATATCTGTGCAAAAGATCCCTTTAAACATAGTTTAAATATTTTCTACAAATTCATCTCTTTCTTTAATAAACATTTCAGTTTTCCTTTATAGGTTTTTTTTTTTAACTGTTACTCACTGCAAAAGTGAACCCAAAACAAATGGCTTACTATAGGTCTAGGAAATTTATGAGGCCAAAACAACAACAACAACAACAACAACAACAACAATAAACAAAACCAATTAGACATTTCCAAGAATACTCTAGAAAGATGATCAAGATAGAAATCTTTCTTTTGACTTATTTTTCTCTGATGTACAAAGTAATTGTCATTTTCTGTACGTCAGTCATTATTTATTACGATATCGGAATCTAAATGTTGTTAACAATGTATTGTCTCCCTATAATAGAAAGCCGACGGTCCATTTTTTGCTTTATGTTGCGAGCCAAAATCCCAGTTGCGAGCGAGATTCAGATACGCCGCCGCTAGTTGGCGCAACGAACAATACAACAACGTCACCGCTCACTCGTTTACATCACGATGTTACCTCGCCGTTGAAGCATCTGTGTTGTTTTGTGCTCGCGTTTTGTGCAGTATTTTGCCAAATATATTCTTTCTGACCATGGATCCTAAGAAACTGAATAGAAAGTAAAGTGCTGAGAAGAAGAAGCGTCCATTGAATTAAAGCATGCTATCATAGAAAAACATGAGCGTGGTGTACATGTAGTGGACTTGGCTAGGCCGTATGAGCGTAGTACTTCTACGATATGCACCATATTGAGGCAGAAGGAGTCGATAAAGGCTATAACTCCAGCCAAAGGCATTAAATTAATTTGTCTGATCTCGAAGATAAATACACTTTACAAAACCAATTTATTTGTTTACATTCTCTTTTATGTTGTTTTTTATACAATATTTGTCATTAATAAACACATTTTTCGTATTTAAAAACACGTTACAAAAAAAGGGCTGTAACGGATAAATGGTATTTCAATTAATTTCAGTGGAAAACTGATGTCATATACGAGCAAACTGAGTTATGAGCTCGGTCACGAATTAAACTCGTAAGTCAAGCTACCGCTGTATATTATTATTAATGAATGGGCGTGATCATCATTCTTCTTCTTTCTTTCTTTTTGAGTATTTAAAACAATATTTATTACTTCTATACTGAAATTAATATTGTTTGTTTGTAAATATTCCTAAGGAAAAAGGTTTTAAATAATTATATTTTGTATTTAAATAATTGTACATTGTATTTAAATAATTGTACATTTTATTTAGTGCCGTAGCTGACAGGCGAACAGGGGAGCGAACGCCCCCGGTGAATCATTTTTCAAAATTGCCACTGATTCAACAATATTTTATAACTCTTTAGTTCATTTGTGCGATAGAAGTCGAATCTCCGGAACACACACATATACACCATTCCCTATATATTCACACACATATAAACCCACACATACATATATACATGCACATATAACCACACAGACGTACAACATATACATATGTACATAAACACATACGCATGCGCGCACACGAACACACACAGAGACACACACATTCGCACGCATACATACACGCAAACACACATACGCATCACGTGAATGATTATATCTTGGTGTCTGTCTCTGTTTTATAGTTGTATGTCATTTTTTGTTCATGCCATTCGGAAACATTCAAAGAAAAAAATGTTTCCTTTGAAAACTTGAACTTGAAAAAAATTAACGCGCTAATCAGAACAAGCTGTTGTGAAGCACGACTACGATGGGAACACTTTCTAGTAATCGGGGAGAATCAAGATGACCGATCAGTGAATAAGGCAAACTTGTTACATCTCTCTCTCTCTCTCTCTCTCTCTCTCTCTCTCTCTCTCTCTCTCTCTCTCTCTCTCTCTCTCTCTCTCTCTCTCTCTCTCTGGAATTTCGTAGAACTTTTTATTTTTGCATTTTTCTTGTACAAGACAGATAGAAAAGTAACTTTAATTATTACTAAATTCATATCACCTCTTTTGATGTTTTTCTCAATTTTTTCAACTCCATGGCGTTGTTATAAAAAGTGCTGGCATTTGGTAATTAAAGAGCGAGAAAAAGAAGCGAGAGAAGTAAGCGAGAGCGATGGAAACAGTCAAGACGAAAGTTCAATCAGGCGGGGAAGCCAATATTTTTGAATGACGTTGTCTTTACGGACGAGTATGGTAAGCAATTGTCTATTCTTATTTGATAGAGTGTAATATGCAATTAACTTGTGTCAGTAACATTTATTATACCTAAAAGTTTAATGTTTTAATCTGTCCTCCGTGCAGATTCTTATTTTGTCTTGGTTTTGTGAGTTTGTGTCCAGAAAACAGAATGTTTTTGATAAATGGATTAGATCAAGCGACATTAGGAAGGATTATACCAAATTACGTGAATTAATCATTTTGGAAGAAGTGAGAAATTGTTTACCGCTAAATGTTCGGTTACATTTGGAAGATCAGGGCATAGAAAGTCTACAAGCTGCTGCTGTAGCTGCTGATAATAAAGTCACAGAGTTGTGACTCAAGTCTTTCTAAGAATTTTGATGGTAATCAGGAAAGGTTTTCTGGTAGGACTTCATCAGTTAGGCAGCATACTATAATACTAGGTCAGGGATGTCAGTAAAGAGTAATCTGAAACAAAGCCTTTTCAACCACGTTGTTCATATTGCAAAATGAATAATCATATTGTTTCAAAGTTATGCCAGAAAAAAGGATAATCAGAAAACTGTAGGTTTTGTTAGAACAATAAGTAATGTCTCAGAATGACCAGATATGTATACTCAGCAGAAATATGTTAAATATATCTCAGAGGGTACTACTTGTCGTATTCAACCAAATAGTTATCGTCCGGGGATAATTTCCATTTTTCGAGACATTGGAGCTTGGCAGAGCCTGATTGTGAAAGATCCCGTAAGAGATCCAGAAAAATCGGCAGCAGGTCAAAATATAATCATTAAGGCAGTTGAGGGAATGTGTACAGTATTCCCTCGCTATTCGCGGGGGTTACGTTCTTTACCCCCCCGCGAATAGCGAAAAACCGCGAATATTGGATGCAGTTTTAAAACGTCTATTATGAGATTATATACGGTACTAAATGCTTCCCAAACACTTTCTAAAGACACTCTTACTCATTAATACAGTAATAATGTAGTAATATTGCATGCAGTTATGTATTTCACTAATGTAGTAATGATAATGTAAACACATTTTAATTTTGTACTGAAACAATATTTTAATCAGAAAGAAACGTAAGTACAGGAGGACAGTAACACCGCATAGCATAGTTACCCATACTGTATTACTGTACCGTAAAGTCATTTTCTATGCGTACAACATATGTATTAGAATTGACAGAAAGTGGAACAAATTTAAAGGCAAACAGACAGATAAATACAGTACGCACAGTTCAGGTAATAATAATACAATTCAGTAATAATATGCAATTAAAAACATTATTAATACACGGTCACAAAAAATATGCACTGTACATACAGTGTATGCATTTATAAAAAAAATACGTACTGTATTGCAATAATAATTGAAAAAATTTGATATTGTTTGTGCTGTCACCAATAATGAATGATAATAAAATGATGATGAAATTTGCAGTGCCATACGATGATGATGATAACACTAATGTACAGTATGGCACAGCTTAGCTGCTGCTTTACAGCACTTTAGGTAATTATTCCTACTCTTCAGGCACTTAAGTCTCTATGACCTACAAAAACCCGGTTTACCGAGCATTTGTTTTTATGACGTTATGACGCTCGCCTGGTATACCAGCATACGATGCGATATGGTTAAGAGCCTAACCCGCGAATATGCGGGGCCGCGAATGGGGAACCGCGAATAGGTGAGGGCATACTGTACTACCATTCCATTACACCAAGTTCTTCTCAATTCTCTTCTGGCTTCTGGAGAGGTGTTTGTCGGTCTCATAGATAGTTTACCGATGGGGGTGTAGATTTGTTGCTGGGAAATGATCTTTCTGAGAGTTGTTGTGGTAAGAAGTGCGAACATTTACAGGTATCAAATACTCCCATTTTAACCTGTGTTGATAAGGCAACTGAAACTTTTCCGGTCTGCGTTACTACTAGTTCTATGGCAAGGAAAATCAAATCAATGGAAAATCCTTTAATTGATCCATGCTTGTCAAGGAAATCTGAAGGTGTAAATGAGAAAGATTTAGCTAAGATAAGAAAATGTATTCCATGTGACATGGTACTAATGTATTTGCCAATCACTAAATCATATTAATCTGTTGAAGGTATACCATGATCGGGCTCCGATCAATCCAACGATGACTGTGGAAGGTGACCAGATGGAAATGTCTGCTAATCAACCAGGTGAAAAGACTGACATTCGGCTGATTAACAGTGAATCTAAGTTGGACCAGAGATTACATCACCTCGCAAGTGAGAGACGAAACGAAATAACTAAAAATGAATACGAAGTTCCCTAAATTGTTCCCTGAGACACCAAGTCTGACCGACGTCAGAACCCAGGATGTGGAAATAAAAGATGTTCTCAAACCTTCTAGGAATAAAAGAATATGTTCTGTTCAACCCCTGTAATGGCTGCAACCATTCAAGCTGGCTGTAGATGCTAATGATGTTGGTTCTGTGGAAAGAAGATCACAGTAGGATAGACCACTCGGGCTACGGACTTGATGATGTCTACTGATCAACCCAGGGCGAACCAGAGAAATAATATCTTACTGAAGCTGAGACACTGATAACCTTAGTTTTTATTTTATGTAGTTGGTTATACTCGTGAAAATGAATAGTTTGTGCTCTCTCAGAAGAAGAAGAAAATCATTCATGAATGTAAGAATAACTGGTTACGTTGAACTTTAAACTTAATCCAACAGAACTAGGGACATACTCTGAGAGAAGCTGCTAGATCTAATCTTTTAGATTAGTACTGAATACATAAACCTCAGATTCGACAAGTTTAATTATTATGAATTTAAATTATAAACTTTGGAAATGTAATGTCAGCAGAAAGCCCTTTTTTATACTTTTGTATTATCCATAATGATAAAAACAAATTGTATTTTTTTACGATTTGATCTAAATAGTTAGGAAATATTGCATGAACAGCTGCCAAAAATATACATAATCTTATTTGATTGTGTGTGTATGTTTGTTTGTGTGTGTGTGTGTATATATATATATATATATATATATATATATAAGCCAATTCTCGTTTTATCAATGATAGGAATACTGGACTATTCTACAATGAAATTTCTCTCTGTGGCCATTTTCTCTGTGGTATGTACCAAATAGTTATATAGAAATTACTACTAAACGTAAAGTTGATTTACTTTACTTCGTATATTGATTATTTCTAAGATAATCTGATTTTTGTTGGTATTATAAATAAATAAATAAATAAATATATAAATAAATAAAATAAATTATTATTTATTTAACCCTTTGTGTTAATTATAATGACGTAGTATTTCAGTTTAATTTTTCTTACATTTACTTATTTATTTATTGGTAATGATTCTATTAATGTTCAGCAGTAAATACTAAACATGTAAGGATATGATTCAAAGAAAATATTTAACTCATTTCATTTATCTACCACTATTTGGTAAATGTGCCATGAATCACCTATACGTTTTACATGCTGTTTATGGGGTGGTGCTTATAAAACATCTCTAAGTGCTGACAAGAGAAAACTAGAAAACATTTCATAGATATGATGCCGTGAACGTGTTTACAATCCATCACATTTTTTTTAAATGAATCTTCTTTTATTAATAAAATTTTAAAATTCTATGAAATATAATATATTATATTTCGTACAGTTCTTTACGTTGCGGTTTTATAAACTTTTGAAATGTTTTATATTATTTAACTATTTAATTTTTACATTAAGGATTTTCATACTGCTTTCTGATACCCAATAACTGATCTGAGTTTCATGCAGGACATTGTTAAATATTGATTCATTCATTCTGATAAAAGTAAACGATAAATATGGAGCAGTTATACACCAATGTTATGTAGTGTTTAAAATATATCGTGCTATCTGTGTACTTACAGAATCAGGATTCGTTTCTTAATGTCATTCTGTGAAAAAACGATAGGTTCAGCACCATCTAATGTTTAATGTAATCTACTGATTTAGCATCTAATAATTTTTGATGCAAACAATCTAATAATATTCAGTATGTTTATGTGTCGAAATAAATACTTTTTCAATCATTTGAAGGCGATTACTCTAGACATCACAGTAAAAAGATCATATGAAAGATTCGTAAGTGTTGGAGATTTGTGTGAATACGAATCTGACTGTGGTGAAGGTTACTGCTGTGTAAGGAATAGTGATGCAGCTGGAAGGTGTCAGAAGTTACTCACGGAGAATCAATGGTGTGGCTTAAAGGACGTCTGCGCATGCGGTCCTGACTTAGAATGTAAGGAACATCGATATCAATATGGATTTCGAGTCATTTACTTATGTAAGCCCTCATATGTCGGATGAACCTCTCAATAGAGATGATCAGAAAATCCCAGTCTCAGTGAGTTGAAAATCTCACTTTCTGGTTTAAATAATATAATTTAAATGACAATAAATATTTGCAGCATTTATAAGATTGTCTGTTTTTAGTGCTAAAATATTTTTATTTCTGTGTAGAGTAAAACTACAGTGAAATACTTTGGTTTATATTAATTAATCATTCTTTATTATTCTAACATTTAACTGACTTAATAATAGTGATCAGTCCATCATGAATCTTTATTACAATCTATAACAACATTGTAGTTTACTGTTTAGATTATGTTATTATTTTTAAAATAGATTTCGAACTCATACATTTTATAGATATAGACGCGTGTGTGTGTGTATACATATATATATATATATATATATTCATACATACATAAATACGGAGAGCATTTGTTTCGATTTTTAAAATAATTGTAATATATAAAGATAGAAAATTAATCATAAATACTAATATAATAATTCATAACCCTTTCAATAAACCCTGACATTACACACACTGATGCACATAAAAATAGATTGATGTGGTTGTGACCTCATTGTTTAATCGGCAATGTTCCGTGTAGTTTGTGTGTGAAACTGATTACGAAACTTTGGAGATACGGGATTGTTTATGTATGGCTAGAAAGTGCCATATGAGAAACAGTCAATGTTAGCTAAATGATTATGAAAATTGTTTAATCTTACCGGAAACATGTGAATAGGAAGCATTGCTTTATTTGGTAGGTAAAAAGAAACTTCTCTAAAGAAAATCTTGTCCATGATTATGCACACTTTATTATATATATAATAAAAATACTGATGTGTTGATTTTAAGATTTATTATCTCCGAACATGAACAAACCTAACCCAACTGTTTTCTCTACTTAGTTTACAGTGCAAGTGAAATATCACAGTGCTTTCATTTTGATTGATAAGTGTTTCATTGTTTGATTGATAAGGGTTGTTTGGTCATGTGATATCATTGTTTATTCTGAATGTGACAGTAGAAAGGAAAACGGAATATATAATTGAAAAAAATTAATTAAAACAATAATGAAAAAATAAAAATGAAAATAAAAAATAAAATGAAATTAAAAATAATTAAATTAGAAATGATAACAGCAGACTGCAGATAAGTACATTTTATAATTAATTTTTTTCATTTTGTTCACGTCTTTCGTTTTAATTTGTTGGAAAGGGTCTGCTAATACATTACTACATACTTTGCTACAGAGAGGTTATTAATTTATCCTACGTTTTAAAAAAGAACAATAAAATATTTTGATTTTTTTGTTAATGTACTTTCTTAATACAAGTGGCAGATGGGCGGCAGCTTTGAATTTTTTTTTTTTTAATTACATTCGTAAGTCTGGAAAATAGATGAAATCATTTTAATTATATTGAAAGATCCCACTTTCGTAATGTATTTTTCAATTCACTTACTAAATATCTATTCTCCATTTTGGAACGTAATATTTTTTAAACTTTCTTTTCATTTAGAATGAATTAGTATCAGCTTAAAAGTATGATATTTTATAAGAAAATAAAATGTCATAATAATAATAATGATAATAATAATAATAATAATAATAATAATAATAATAATAATAATAGTAGTAGTAGTAGTAGTAGTAGTAGTAGTAGTAGTAGTATCCGTAAAAATAAAAGTACAAATATGAATGACATTTATTAAACTAAGTAGAATGAAATTGATGAATAAATCAAAAGTATAAAATTTAAAACGTTCTCAAGAACCAAGGTAATATTAAAACAACAATAGTTTATAAGAACAGATTACAGGTAGCAGGCCTTTTATCGGGCCCAGATTTACAAAGTAAAAACTCTCTGTCTAATTATGTTTCTAGAGCGAAGCAAGATTCTAAATGTTTCCTTTAATACTGCAGAGAAAGTAACTAAAATGTATTTCATAAAATCCTCTTAAAAATGTTGCTGGATAGATTTAAATCCAAGCATCATGGCGAGCATTCAAGATCAAGATAGAAATCTTTGTTTTGACTTATTTTTCTCTGATGTACAAAGTAACTGTCATTTTCTGTACGCAAATAATTAGGTGAAACGATATCGGAATGTAAATGTTGTTAACAATGGATTGTCTCCCTGTAATTGAAAGAGGACTTGTACAGCCATGTTTTACGAGCTGTCCGAGTTACTAGCACTCGGCCGGTCTATTTTTCGCTTTCAGTTGCGAGCCAAAATCCGAGTTACGAGCGACCTTCAGATATGCCGCCGGATATGGTGCATCGTTGAAGTATCTCTGTTGTTTTGTGCTCGCGTTTTGTGCACTATTTTGCCAAATTTCTTATTTCTGACAATGGATCGTAAGAAAATGAGAAGAAAGGAGAGTGCTGAGAAGAAGAAGCGGACGATGTCCTTTGAATTAAAGCTTGAAATCATAGAGAAACATGAACAAGATGGGAATGCAGTAATTTGGCTAGGAAGTACGATCGTATACTTCTACGATATGTAACGCCGAAGGAGTCGATAAAGGCTATAACTCCAGCCAAAGGCATTCAAATAATTTGTCTGATCTCCAACATAAATACACTTTACAAAACCAAATTTATTTCTTGAAATTCTTTTTTATTTTGTTCTTATACAGTATTTATATTTTTCTTATTTAAGAACACGTTACAAAAAAAAAGAGGTTAAAATAAAGGGGAGGGGTTTGAGGGCTTTAACGGATTAATGTTATTTCAATTAATTTCAGTTGGGCATTGATTTGATATAGGAGCACACTGAGTTACGAGCTCGGTCACGGAACGAATTAAACTCGTAAGTTGTATATTATTATTATTAATGAATAGACGTGATCATCATTATTCTTTTTTCTTTTTTCTTAGGATTTAAAACAATATTTATTACTTCTTCACTCAAATTAATATTGTTTGTAAATATTCGTAAGGAAAAAGGTTTTAAATAATTGTACATTGTATTTAAATAATTGTACATAGTATTTAAATAATTGTACGTTGTATTTATATAATTGTACATTGTATTTAAATAATTGTACGTTGTATTTAAACGATTGTGTATTGTATTTAAATAATTGAACGTTGTATTTATATAATTGTACATTGTATTTAAATAATTGTACATTGTACTTAAATAATTGTACGTTGTATTTAGTGTCGTAGCTGATAGGTCAACAGGGGAGCGACCGTTCCCGGCGAACCGATTTTTCAAAACTTGCACTGATTCAACAATATTTTATAACACTTTAATTCACTTGTGCGATAGAAGTCGAATCTCTGGGACCTACACAGACACACACACATAAACACAAATATATATACACGCACACGCGCACACCTATATATTTATAGACATATGAATTTACACACACACACATATATATACATACAGATATAACCTGGCACAGACGCAAGTATACACACAGAGACACGCACATACCCATGCATACAGACACACAAACACACATATGCTATATATTTCTGTGCCTCTCTCTCTGTTTTACAGTTTTGCAAGTCATTTTGTTCATACCATCCGGAAAAATACAGCGAAAAAAATGTTTCCTTTGCTTTTCAAATCGTCTTCTAGTTGATGTTTGAAAGATCTGCGATATCTCTAAGTTAGTGCACAACGTGACGAGTATGAAACAGTCTTTGAAGTTCGACATTCGTTTGAAAACGCGTCAGCTGCAGGTGAAACCGGTTTGTCAACACACAGGTACTAATCGGCGAGTCAAACTGATTTGGTATTATTCTTGTACACAAAAATAATAGTTGCTTATACTCAAGAAAATGAATACTTTGTGCTTTCTCAGAGAAAGAAGAAAAAAAAAAGCTAAAATTCATGAATGTAATAACAACTGATTACACGGTCCTTTAACCGTTATCCATTTATTATATTTTTATTGAATAATTAATATGAACATAACTAGGGACATACTCTGAGAGAAGCTGAGAGATCTAATCTTTTAGATTAGTACTGAATACATAAACCTCAGATTCGACAAGTTTAATTATTATGAATTTAAATTATAAACTTTGGAAATGTAATGTCAGCAGAAAGCACTTTGTAGATACTTTTTTTATTATCCATAATGATATAAAATTTTGAATTCTTTTACGATTTGATATAAATGGTTAGGAAATATTGCATGAACAGCTGCTAAAAATATACATAATCTATTTTGATCGTGTGTGAGTCTGTGTGTGTGTATGTATATTCAAGCCACTTCTAATTTAATCAGCGATAGAAATACTGGAATATTCTATAATGAAATTTCTCTCTGTGGCCATTTTCTCTGTGGTATGTACCAAATAGTTATATAGAAATTACTACTAAACGTAAAGTTTATTTACTTTATTTCGTATATTGATTATTTTTAAGTTAATCTGATTTTTGTTGGTATTATAAATATTATTTATTTAAACCATTGTGTTAATTATAATGACATGTAATCTTTCAATTTGATTTTTCTTACATTTAATTATTGGTGATGATTCTATTAATGTTGAATAGTAAATACTAAACATGTAAGAATACGATTCAAAGAAAATATTTAACTCATTTCATTTATCTACCACTGTACAATATTTAATAAATCTGTCATGAAACACCTACAAGTTTCACATGCTGTTTATAGAGTGGTGCTTATAAAACATCTCTAAGTGCTGACAAGAGTAAACTAGGAAACATTTCATAGATATGATGTCGTGAAACTGTTTACAATCCAACCAATTTTTTTAACCTGTTTTATAAACTTTTGAAGTTTTTATATTATTTAACTCTTTAATTTTACATTAATGATTTTCATACTGCTTTTTGATACCCAATAACTGATCTGAGTTTCATGCAGGACATTGTTAAATATGCATTCATTCATTCTGATAAAAGTAAACGATAAATATGGTGCAGTTATACACCAATGTTATGTTGTGTTTAAAATATATCGTGCTATCTGTGTACTTACAGAATCAGGATTCGTTTCTTAATGTCATTCTGTGAAAAAACGATAGGTTCAGCACCATCTAATGTTTAATGTAATCTACTGGTTTAGCATCTAATAATTTTTGATGCAAACAATCTAATAATATTCAGTGTGTCTATGTGTCTAAACAAATACTTTTTCATTCCATTGAAGGCGATTACTCTAGACATCACAGTAAAAAAGATCATATGAAAGAGTCGTAAGTGCTGGAGATGCGTGTTTACACGAATCTGACTGTGGTGAAGGTTACTGCTGTGTAAGGAATAGTGATACAGCTGGAAGGTGTCAGAGGTTACTCACGGAGAATCAATGGTGTGGCATAAAGGACGTCTGCGCATGCGAGCCTGACTTAGAATGTAAGGACCATCGATATCAATATGGATTTCGAGTCATTTACTTATGTAAGCCCTCACATCTCGGATGAACCTCTCAATAGAGATGATCAGAAAATCCCAGTCTCAGTGAGTTGAAAATCTCACTTTCTGGTTTAAGGCGAGATCGATTGTGTCATTTTTACACATGTAAGCTCCCAATGACAATCAGTTGAAAATCTCACTTTCTGGTTTAAACAATATAATTTAAATGACAATAAATATTTGCAGCATTTATAAGATTGTCTGTTTTTAGTGCTAAAATATTTTTATTTCTGTGTAGTGTAAAACTACAGTGAAATACTTTGGTTTATATTAATTAATCATTCTTTATTATTCTAACATTTAACTGACTTAATAATAGTGATCAGTCCATCGTGAATCTTTATTACAATCTATAACAACATTCTAGTTTACTGAGTAGATTATGTTATTATTTTTAATATAGATTTTGAACTCATACATTTTATATACATATATATATGTGTGTGTGTGTATATATATATATATATATATATATATATATGTGTGTGTGTGTATATATATATATATATATATTCATACATACATAAATACGGAGAGCATTTGTTTCGATTTTTAAAATAATAATTTTAAATATAAAGATAGAAAATTAATCATAAATACTAATATAATAATTCATAATCCTTTCAATACACCTGACATTACACACACTGATGCACATAAAAATAGATAGATGTGGTTGTGGCCTCATTGTTTAATCGGCAATGTTTCGTGTAGTTTGTGTGTGAAATTCATTAGAAAACTTTGGAGATACGGGATTGTTTATGCATGGCTAGAAAGTGCCATACGAGAAACAGTCAATTTTAGCTAAATGGTTATGAAATTGTTTAATCTTACTGCAAACATGCGAATAGGAAGCATTGCTTTATTTGTTAGGTAAAAAGAAACTTCTCTAAAGAAAATCTTGTCCATGATTATGCACACTTTATTATATATATAATAAAAATACTGATGTGTTGATTTTAAGATTTATTATCTCCGAACATGAACAAACCTAACGCAGCTGTTTTCTCTACTTAGTTTACAGTGCAGGTGAAATATGACAGTGCTTTCATTTTGATTGATAAGTGTTTCGTTGTTTGATTGATAAGGGTTGTTTGGTCATGTGATATCATTGTTTATTCTGAGTGTGACAGTCGAAAGGAAAACGGATTATATAATTGAAAAAAATTAATTAAAAAAATAATGAAAAAATAAAAATGAAAAGAAAAAATAAAATGAAAAGAAAAATAATTAAATTAGAAATGATGACAGCAGACTGCAGATAAATACATTTTATAATTAATTTTTTTTATTTTGTTCACATCTTTCGTTTTAATTTGTTGGAAAGGGTCTGCTAATACATTGCTACTTTGTTTGCTGCAGAGAGGTTATTAATTTATCCTACGTTTAAAAAAAATAATAATAAAATATTTTGACTTCTTTCTTTATTGTACTTTCTTAATACAAGTGGCAGATGGGCGGAAGCTTTGAATTTTTCTCTTTTTTTCTTCTGGTCTTGGTTTTAATTACATTCGTAAGTCTGGAAATCATTTTAATTATACTAAAAGATCCAACCACTTTCGTAATGTATTTTTCAATTCACTTACTAAATATCTATTCAGCATTTTGGAACATAATTTATTTTAATCAATATCATTGACGTTACCAGCTTAAAAGTATTATATTTCATAACAATTAAATATAATAATAATAATAATAATAATAATAATAATAATAATAATAATAATAATAATAATGATAATGATAGTAATAATAATAATAAAAACATAAATTAGAATGGTATTTATTAAACGAAGTAGAATGCACTTTATGAATAAATTAAAAGTATGAAATTTAAAACGTCCTCAACAACCAAAGAAATATTAAAACAATAAAAGTTTATAGGAACAGATGAGAAGTACCAGGCCATTTATTCAGGACAAATGTACAAAGTTAAAACTCTCTGTCTAAGTATGTTTCTAGAGTGATGCAAACTTCTAAACGATTACATCAGTACTGCAGAGGAAATAACTCACATGTAATTCAGAAAATCCTGTTAAAAATGTTGCTGGATAGATTTAAAGCCAAACAGCGTGGCGAGCTGCACTTGTCAAATTTTTAAAAAAATGTGTTAACCTATCTACTGACTCGTCAGCTTCAACTGAAAGGTTTGTCACTGTGGGAAATTGTAGTCAATGTTTCTCATAAAAAAACCCGCAAACCTAATTACTTGCAAATTGAAAATTTACAATTTGAAAAAAAGTATCAAAAATTGAAAAATGATTGAACAAAAATAAAAAAATTGGAAAAAAAAAATTTAAAAGAAGAAAAAATTATAACATTCATGAATGTTACGTTGAACTTTAAACTTAATCCATTTATTATTTTTTTGTTGAATAACTAATATGAACATAACATACTCTGAGAGAAGCTGCTAGATCTAATCTTTTAGATTAGTACTGAATACATAAACCTTACATTCGATAAGTTTAATTATTATGAATTTAAATTATAAACTTTGGAAATGTAATGTCAGCAGAAAGCACTTTTTTGATACTTTTGTGTTATCCATAATGATAAAAAAAATCTAAATAGCAAATATTGCATGAACAGCTGCTAAAAATATATATAATCGTATTTGATCGTGTGTGTGTGTGTGTGTGTGTGTGTGTGTGTTTGTGTGTGTGTGTGTGTGTGTGTGTGTGATTGTGTATGTGTGTATATATAGAAGCCAATTCTGGTTTTATCAATGATAGGAATACTGGAATATTCTACAATGAAATTTCTCTCTGTGGCCATTTTCTTTGTGGTATGTACCAAATAGTTATATAGAAATTACTACTAAACGTAAAGTTTATTTACTTTATTTCGTATATTGATTAATTTTAAGTTAATCTGATTTTTGTTGGTATTATAAATAAAATAAAATATTATTTATTTAAGCCATTATGTTAATTATAATGACATGTAATCTTTCAATTTGATTTTTCTTACATTTATTTATTGGTGATGATTCTATTAATGTTGAATAGTAAATACTAAACATGTAAGAATATGATTCAAAGAAAATATTTAAATGATTATTTGATAAATCAATATTTGCTAAATCTGCAATATTTGATAAATCTGCCATGAAACACCTACACGTTTTACATGCTGTTTATGGGGTGGAGCTTTTAAAACATCTCCAAGTGCTGACAAGAGTAAACTAGGAAACATTTCATAGATATGATGTCGTGAAACTGCTTACAATCCAACCAATTTTTTAAAGCTGTTTTATAAACTTTTGAAGTTTTTATATTATTTAACTCTTTAATTTTACATTAATGATTTTCATACTGCTTTTTGATACCCAATAACTGATCTGAGTTTCATGCAGGACATTGTTATATATGCATTCATTCATTCTGATAAAAGTAAACGATAAATATGGAGCAGTTATACACCAATGTTATGTAGTGTTTAAAATATGTCGTGCTATCTGTGTACTTACAGAATCAGGATTCGTTTCTTAATGTCATTCTGTGAAAAAACGATAGGTTCAGCACCATCTAATGTTTAATGTAATCTACTGATTTAGCATCTAATAATTTTTGATGCAAACAATCTAATAATATTCAGTATGTTTATGTGTCGAAATAAATACTTTTTCATTTATTTGAAGGCGATTACTCTAGACATCACAGTAAAAAGATCAGATGAAAGAGTCGCAAGTGTTGCAAAACCGTGTATTCCTGGCTGTGGTGTTGGTTTCTGCTGTATAATGGATTGGAATGGTGGTACACCTGGAAGGTGTCAAAGTTACCGCATGCAGAATCAACGGTGTGGCTTAGATGGGCTCTGCCCATGCAAGTCTGAATTACAATGTAGGCGAGATCGATCGGATCCTTTTTACATGTGTAAGATCCCAATCACAATCGGTTGAATATCTCACTTTCTGGTTTAAATAATACAATTTAAATGACAATAAATATTTGCAACATTTATAAGATTGTCTGTTTTTAGTGCTAAAATATATTTATTTCAGTGAAGAGTAAAACTACAGTAAAATACTTTGGTTTATATTAATTAAAACGTTTAGTCATTATTACTATATATATATATTTATATTTCCTCCAGCCCTCGTTATAAATCTATTTCTGTCTGTTTACTTTTATCAACTTGACTACATTTTAAAAGAGCTTCTTGTCTTTCAAAAATTCCTCATCCCACTTATACACAAATATTATTATCATTCTTTATTATTTTATCATTTAACAGACTTAATAATAGTGATGAGTCCATCATGAATCATTATTACAATCTATAACAACATTCTAGTTTACTGAGTAGATTATGTTATTATTTTTTAAATAGATTTCGAATTCGTACGTTTTATATATATATATTTATATATGTGTGTCTGAGTCTGTGTGTGTGTGTGTGTGTGTGTATATATATATATATATATTCATACATACACAAATATTGAGAGCATTTGTTTCGATTTTAAAACAAAATGATTGTAAAATAAAAAGAGATATAAAATTAATCATAAATACTAATATAAAAATTCATAATCCTTTCAATAAACCCTGACATTACACACACTGATGCACATAAAAATAGATTGATGTGGTTGTGACCTCATTGTTTAATCGGCAATGTTTTGTGTAGTTTATCAGTGAAATTCATTGTGAAACTTTGGAGATACGGGATTGTTTACAGTGCAGGTGAAATATCACAGTGCTTTCATTTTGATTGATAAATGTTTCATTGTTTGATTGATAAGGCTTTTTTGGTCATGTGTTATCATTGTTTATTCAGAGTGTGACAGCCGAAATGGAAAAGGAATATATATATATATATAATTGAAAAAAATTAATTAAAAAAATAATGAAAAAATAAAAATGAAAATAAAAAATAAAATGAAATTAAAAATAATTAAATTAAAAATGATGACAGCAGACTGCAGATAAGTACATCTTATAATTATTTTTTTTTCATTTTGTTCATATCTTTCGTTTTAATTTGTTGAAAACGGTCTGCTAATACATTGTTACATACTTTGCTACAGAGAGGTTATTAATTTATCCTACGTTTTAAAAAAGAACAATAAAATATTTTGATTTTTTTTGTTAATGTACTTTCTTAATACAAGTGGCAGATGGGCGGCAACTTTGTATTTTTCTTCTTCTTCTGATCTTGGCTTTAATTACATTCGTAAGTCTGGAAAATAGATGAAATCGTTTTAATTATATTGAAAGATCCAACCACTTTCGTAATGTATTTTTCAATTCACTTACTAAATATCTATTCTCCATTTTGGAACGTAATATTTTTAAAACTTTCTTTTGATTTAGAATGAATCAGTATCATTGACGTTATCAGCTTTAAAGTATGATATTTTATAAGAAAATAAAATGTCAAAATAATAATGATAATAATAGTAATAATAATAATGATAATAATAATAGTAGTAGTAGTAGTAGTAGTAGTAGTAGTAGTAGTAACAATAAAAGTGCAAATCTGAATGACATCTATTAAACTAAGTAGAATGTAGTTTATGAATAAATCAAAAGTATAAAATTTAAAACGTTCTCAAGAACCAAGATAATATTAAAACAACAATAGTTTATAGGAACAGATGACAGGTAGCAGGCCTTTTATCGAGCCCAGATTTACAAAGTAAAAACTCTCTGTCTAATTATATTTCTAGAGTGAAGCAAGCTTCTGAATGTTTCCTTCAATACTGCAGAGAAAGTAACTAAAATGTATTTCATAAAATCCTCTTAAAAATGTTGCTGGATAGATTTAAATCCAAGCATCGTGGCGAGCATTCAAGATCAAGATAGAAATCTTTGTTTTGACTTATTTTTCTCTGATGTACAAAGTAACTGTCATTTTCTGTACGCAAATAATTAGGTGAAACGATATCGGAATGTAAATGTTGTTAACAATGGATTGTCTCCCTGTAATGGAAAGACGACTTGTACAGCCATGTTTTACGAATTTTCCGAGTTACTAGCACTCGGCCGGTCTATTTTTCGCTTTCAGTTACGAGCCAAAATCCGAGTTACGAGCGACCTTCAGATATGCCGCCGGTAGTTGGCGCATCGTTGAAGTATCTCTGTTGTTTTGTGCTCGCGTTTTGTGCACTATTTTGCCAAATTTCTTATTTCTGACAATGGATCGTAAGAAAATGAGAAGAAAGGAGAGTGCTGAGAAGAAGAAGCGGACGATGTCCTTTGAATTAAAGCATAAAATCATAGAGAAACATGAGCAAGTTGTGCATGTAGTCAATTTTGCTAGGAAGTACGATCGTATACTTCTATGGTAAGCAATTGTCTATTCTTATTTGATAGAGTGTAATATGCAATTAACTTGTGTCAGTAACATTTATTATACCTAAAAGTTTAATGTTTTAATCTGTTCTCCGTGCAGATTCTTATTTTGTCTTGGTTCTGTGAGTTTGTGTCCAGAAAACAGAATGTTTTTGATAAATGGATTAGATCAAGCGACATTAGGAAGGATTATGCCAAATTACGTGAATTAATCATTTTGGAAGAAGTGAGAAATTGTTTACCGGTAAATGTTCGGTTACATTTGGAAGATCAGGGCATAGAAAGTCTACAAGCTGCTGCTGTAGCTGCTGATAATAAAGTCACAGAGTTGTGACTCAAGTCCTTCTAAGAATTTTGATGGTAATCAGGAAAGGTTTTCTGGTAGGTCTTCATCAGTTAGGCAGCATACTATAATACTAGGTCAGTAAAGAGTAATCTGAAACAAAGCCTTTTCAACCACGTTGTTCATATTGCAGAATGAATAATCATATTGTTTCAAAGTTATGCCAGAAAAAAGGATAATCAGAAAACTGTAGGTTTTGTTAGAACAATAAGTAATGTCTCAGAATGACCAGATATGTATACTCAGCAGAAATATGTTAAATATATCTCAGAGGGTACTACTTGTCGTATTCAACCAAATAGTTATCGTCCGGGGATAATTTCCATTTTTCGAAACATTGGAGCTTGGCAGAGCCTGATTGTGAAAGATCCCGTTATAGATCCAGAAAAATCGGCAGCAGGTCAAAATATAATCATTAAGGCAGTTGAGGGAATGTGTACTACCATTCCATTACACCAAGTTCTTCTCAATTCTCTTCTGGCTTCTGGAAAGGTGTTTGTCGGTCTCATAGATAGTTTACCGATGGGGGTGTAGATCTGTTGCTGGGAAATGATCTTTCTGAGAGTTGTTGTGGTAAGAAGTGCGAACATTTACAGGTATCAAATACTCCCATTTTAACCTGTGTTGATAAGGCAACTGAAACTTTTCCGGTCTGCGTTACTACTAGTTCTATGGCAAGGAAAATCAAATCAATGGAAAATCCTTTAATTGATCCATGCTTGTCAAGGAAATCTGAAGGTGTAAATGAGAAAGATTTAGCTAAGATAAGAAAATTTAATCCATGTGACATGGTACTAATGTATTTGCCAATCACTAAATCATATTAATCTGTTGAAGGTATACCATGATCGGGCTCCGATCAATTCAACGATGACTGTGGAAGGTGACCAGATGGAAATGTCTGCTAATCAACCAGGAGAAAAGTCCGACATTCGGCTGACTAACAGTGAATCTAAGTTGGACCAGAGATTACATCACCTCGCAAGTGAGAGACGAAACGAAATAACTAAAAATGAATACGAAGATCCCTACATTGTTCACTGAGACACCAAGTCTGACCGACGTCAGCACCCAGGATGTGGAAATAAAAGATGTTCTCAAACCTTCCAGGAATAAAAGAATATGTTCTGTTCAACCCCTGTAATGGCTGCAACCATTCAAGCTGGCTGTAGATGCTAATGATGTTGGTTCTGGGGAAAGAAGATCACAGTAGGATAGACCACTCAGGCTACGGACTTGATGATGTCTACTGATCAATCCATGGCGAACCAGAGAAATAATATCTTACTGAAGCTGAGACACTGATAACCTTAGTTTTTATTTTATGTAGTTAGTTATACTCGTGAAAATGAATAGTTTGTGCTTTCTCAGAAGAAGAAGAAAAAATTCTAACATTCATGAATTTAAGAACAACTGGTTATGTTGATCTTTAAACTTAATCCATTTGTAATTCTTTATTTGAATAATTAATATGAACATAACATACTCTGAGAGAAGCTGCTAGATCTAATCTTTTAGATTAGTACTGAATACAGAAACCTGAGATTCGACAAGTTTAATTATTATGAATTTAAATTATAAACTTTAGAAATGTAATGTCAGCAGAAAGCACTTTTTACGATTTGATGTAAACAGTAAGCAAATATTGCACGAACAGCTATTAAAAATATACATAATCGTCTTTTATCCTGCTGTGTGTGTGTGTGTGTGTGTGTGTGTGTGTGTGTGTGTGAGTGAGTATGTGCATGTGTGTGTATATACAAGCCAATTCTGGTTTTATAAGTGATAGAAATACTGGATTATTCTACAATGAAATTTCTCTCTGTGGCCATTTTCTCTGTGGTATGTACCAAATAGTTAAACAGAAATTACGATTAAACGTAAAGTTTATTTACTTTACTTCTTATATTGAACATTTTTAAGTTAATCTGATTTTTGTTGGTGTTATAAATAAATAAATAAAATAAAATAAAATAAAATATTATTTATTTATTTATTGGTAATGATTCTATTAATGTTGAATAGTAAATAGTAAACATGTTAGAATACGATTCAAAGAAAATATTTAACTGATTGTTTGATAAATCAATATTTGCTAAATCTGCAATACTTGATAAATCTGCCATGAAACACCTACACGTTTTACATGCTATTTATGCGGTGGTGCTTTTAAAACATCTCTAAGTGGTGACAAGAGTAAACTAGGAAACATTTCATAGATATGATGCCGTGAAACTGTTTACAATCCACCCAATTTTATAAAACGAATCTTCTTTTAATAATAAATTTTAAAATTCTGTTTAATAAAATTATTATATTTTGTACAGTTCATTACATTGCGGTTTTATAAACTTTTGAAATTTTTTATATTATTTCCTATTTAATTTTACATCAAGGAATGACATACTGCTTTCTGATACCCAATAACTGATCTGAGTTTCATGCAGGACATTGTTAAATATCCATTCATTCATTCTGATACAAGTAAACCATAAATATGGTGCAGTTATACACCAATGTTATGTTGTGTTTAAAACATATCGTACTATCTGTGTACTTACAGAATCAGGATTCGTTTCTTAATGTCATTCTGTGAAAAAAACGATAGGTTCAGCACCATCTAATGTTTAATGTAATCTACTGATTTAGGATCTAATAATTTTTGATACAAACAACGTAATAATATTCAGTATGTTTATGTGTCGAAATAAATACTTTTTCATTCATTTGAAGGCGGTTACTCTAGAGATCACAGTAAAAAGATCATATGAAAGAGTCGTAACTGCTGGAGATGCGTGTATACACGAATCTGACTGTGGTATAGGTTACTGCTGTATAAGGAATGAACGGAGAATGAACGGTGTGGCTTAGATGGCCTCTGCCCATGCGAGTCGGAATTAGAATGTTTTTGCTGAATAATTCAGTATGAACATAACTACGGAATTACTTTGATAGATTACTACTGAACACATAAAGCTCAGATTCGACAAGTTTAAGTATTATAAATATAAAATATAAACTTTGGAAATGTTATGGCAGCATAAAATACTTTTTTGATATTTATTTTATTATCCATAATGACATAAAATTTTGTTCTAAATGGTTAGGAAATATTGCATGAACAGCTGGTAAAAATATATATCATCTTATTTGATCGTGTGTTTGTATGTGTATGTGTATGTATGTGTGTGTGTGTGTGTGTGTGTGTGTGTGTGTGTGTGTGTGTATATATATATGAGCCAGTTCTGGTTTTATCAGTGATAGGAATACTGGAATATTCTACAATGAAATTTCTCTATGTGGCCATTTTCACTGTGGTATGTACCAAATAGTTATATAGAAATTACTATTAAACGTAAAGTTTATTTACTCTATTTCGATTATTATTAACTTAAGCTCATTTTTGTTCGTAATAATAATAATAATAATAATAATAATAATAATAATAATAATAATAATAATAATAATAATAATAATTTTTGCCATTGTTTTAATATCAATGATAGGTAATCTTTCCATTTAAATTTTTGTACATTTATTTGCTTTTTTGTTTTGTTTTGTTTGTAATTGTTTCTATTTCATTCATTAGTAAATACTAAAGATGCAAGAATATGATTCAAAGAAAATATTTAACACATTTCATTTCTCTACCACTGGAGTACGTTGTTTGATAAATCTGCCATGAAACACCTACACGTTTTACATGCTGTTTATGGGGTGGTGCTTTTAAAACATCTCTAAGTGCTGACAAGAGTAAACTAGGAAACACTTGGTAGATATGATGTCGTGAAACTGTTTACAATCCAACTGTAAACGAACCTTCGTTTTGAATTAAATTGTTAAAATTCTTTAAAATATAATTATTACATTGTGGTTTTATAAATTTTATAAATTTTTAATATTATCTGACTCTTTAGTTTTACATACTTCTTTCTGATACCTAATAACTGATCTGATTTTCATGCTGGACGTTGCTAAATATTCATTCATTCATTCTGATACAAGTAAACCATAAATATGCTGAAAAATATACACCAATATTATGTTGTGTCTAAAATATATCGTGCTGTGTACTTACAGAATCAGGATTCCTTTAGTAATAACAGTATGTAAAAAAAACGATAGGTTTAGCACCAACTAATATTTAGTGTAATCTACTGGTTTAGCATCTAATAATGTTTGATACTAAGGATCAAGAAATTCTGATACAAGAAAACCATAAATATGCTGCAATTATACACCAATGTTATGTTGTGTTTAAAATATTTCGTGCTATCTGTGTACTTACAGAATCAGGATTCGTTTCTTAATGTCATTCTGAGAAAAAACGATAGGTTCAGCACCATCTAATGTTTAATGTAATCTACTGATTTAGCATCTAATAATTTTTGATGGAAACAATCTAATAATATTCAGTATGTTTATGTGTCGAAATAAATACTTTTTCATTCAATTGAAGGCGATTACTCTAGACATCACAGTAAAAAGATCATATGAAAGAGTAGTAACTGCTGGAGAACCGTGTATACACGAATCTGACTGTGGTATAGGTTACTGCTGTATAAGGAATGGTGCTTCATCTGGAAGGTGTCAGAGTTTACGCACGGAGAATGAACGGTGTGGCTTAGATGGCCTCTGCCCATGCGAGCCTGAATTAGAATGTAGGCGAGATCGATTTTTACATCATTTTTACACATGTAAGATCCCAATGACAATCAGTTGAAAATCTCACTTTCTGGTTTAAACAATATAATTTAAATGACAATAAATATTTGCAACATTTATAAGATTGTCTGTTTTTAGTGCTAAAATATATTTATTTCAGTGAAGAGTAAAACTACAGTGAAATACTTTGGTTTATATTAATTAAAACGTTTAGTCATTATCACTATATATATATATATATATATATATATTTATATTTCCTCCAGCCCTTATTATAAACCTATTTCTGTCTGTTTACATTTATCAACTTGTCTACATTTTAAAAGAGCTTCTTGTCTTTCAAAAATTCCTCATCCCACTTATACACAAATATTATTATCATTCTTTATTATTTTAGCATTTAACAGACTTAATAATAGTGATCAGTCCATCATGAATCTTTATTACAATCTATAACAACATTCTAGTTTACTGAGTAGATTATGTTATTATGTTTTAAATAGATTTCGAATTCATACGTTTTATATATATATTTATATATGTGTGTCTGAGTCTGTGTGTGTGTGTGTGTATATATATATATATATATATATTCAAGAGCATTTGTTTCGATTTTTAAAAAAATGATTGTAAAATAAAAAGAGATATAAAATTAATCATAAATACTAATATAAAAATTCATAATCCTTTCAACAAACCCTGACATTACACACACTGATGCACATAAAAATAGATTGATGTGGTTGTGGCCTCATTGTTTAATCGGCAATGTTTCGTGTAGTTTGTGTTTGAAATTCATTAGAAAACTTTGGAGATACGGGATTGTTTATATATGGCTAGAAAGTGCCATTTGAGAAACAATCAATTTTAGCTAAATGATTATGAAATTGTTTAATCTTACTGCAAACATGCGAATAGGAAGCATTGCTTTATCTGGTAGGTAAAAAGAAACTTCTCTAAAGAAAATGCTGTCCATGATTATGCACACTTTATTATATATATAATAAAAATACTGATGTGTTGATTTTAAGATTTATTATGTCCGAACATGAACACACCTAACCCAACTGTTTTCTCTACTTACTTTACAGTGCAGGTGAAATATCACAGTGCTTTCATTTTGATTGATAAGTGTTTCATTGCTTGATTGATAAGGGTTGTTTGGTCATGTGATATCATTGTTTATTCTGAGTGACAGTCGAAAAGAAAACGGAATATATATATATATTTTTTTTTTAATTTATTTTTTTCATTAATACATATATATATATATATGTATTAATGAAAAAAATTAATTAAAAAAAATGAAAACAAAAATGAAAATAAAAAATAAAATGAAATTAAAAATAATTAAATTAGAAATGATGACAGCAGACTGCAGATAACTACATTTTATAATTAATTTTTTTTCATTTTGTTCATGTCTTTCATTTTAATTTGTTAAAAAGGGTTACATTCTTTGCTGCAGAGAGGTTATTAATTTATCCTACGTTTTAAAAAATAATAATAAAATATTTTGATTTTTTTGTTAATGTACTTTCTTAATACAAGTGGCAGATGGGCGGCAACTTTGTATTTTTCTTCTTCTTCTGGTCTTGGTTTTAATTACATTCGTATGTCTGGAAAATAGATGAAATCATTTTAATTATATTGAAAGATCCCACTTTCGTAATGTATTTTTCAATTCACTTACTAAATATCTATTCTCCATTTTGGAACGTAATATTTTTTAAACTTTCTTTTCATTTAGAATCAATCAGTATCATTGACGTTATCAGCTTAAAAGTATGATATTTTATAAGAAAAGAAAATGTCATAATAAAAATGATAATAATAATAATAATAATAATAATATAATAATAATAATAATAGTAGTAGTAGTAGTAGTAGTAGTAACAATAAAAATACAAATATGAATGACATCTATTAAACTAAGTAGAATGTAATTTATGAATAAATCAAAAGTATAAAATTTAAAACGTTCTCAAGAACCAAGGTAATATTAAAACAACAATAGTTTATAGGAACAGATAACAGGTAGCAGGCCTTTTATCGGGCCCAGATTTACAAAGTAAAAACTCTCTGTCTAATTATGTTTCTAGAGCGAAGCAAGTTTCTGAATGTTTCCTTCAATACTGCAGAGAAAGTAACTAAAATGTATTTCATGAAATCCTCTTAAAAATGTTGCTGGATAGATTTAAATCCAAGCATCGTGGCGAGCATTCAAGATCAAGATAGAAATCTTTGTTTTGACTTATTTTTCTCTGATGTACAAAGTAACTGTCATTTTCTGTACGCCAATAATTATGTAAAACGATATCGGAATGTAAATGTTGTTAACAATGGATTGTCTCCCTGTAATGGAAAGAAGACTTGTACAGCCATGTTTTACGAGCTGTCCGAGTTACTAGCACTCGGCCGGTCTATTTTTCGCTTTCAGTTGCGAGCCAAAATCCGAGTTACGAGCGACCTTCAGATATGCCGCCGGTAGTTGGCGCATAGTTGAAGTATCTCTGTTGTTTTGTGCTCGCGTTTTGTGCACTATTTTGCCAAATTTCTTATTTCTGACAATGGATCGTAAGAAAATGAGAAGAAAGGAGAGTGCTGAGAAGAAGAAGCGGACGATGTCCTTTGAATTAAAGCTTGAAATCATAGAGAAACATGAACAAGATGGGAATGCAGTAATTTGGCTAGGAAGTACGATCGTATACTTCTACGATATGTAACGCCGAAGGAGTCGATAAAGGCTATAACTCCAGCCAAAGGCATTCAAATAATTTGTCTGATCTCCAACATAAATACACTTTACAAAACCAAATTTATTTCTTGAAATTCTTTTTTATTTTGTTCTTATACAGTATTTATATTTTTCTTATTTAAGAACACGTTACAAAAAAAAAAGAGGTTAAAATAAAGGGGAGGGGTTTGAGGGCTTTAACGGATTAATGTTATTTCAATTAATTTCAGTTGGGCATTGATTTGATATAGGAGCACACTGAGTTACGAGCTCGGTCACGGAACGAATTAAACTCGTAAGTTGTATATTATTATTATTAATGAATAGACGTGATCATCATTATTCTTTTTTCTTTTTTCTTAGGATTTAAAACAATATTTATTACTTCTTCACTCAAATTAATATTGTTTGTAAATATTCGTAAGGAAAAAGGTTTTAAATAATTGTACATTGTATTTAAATAATTGTACATAGTATTTAAATAATTGTACGTTGTATTTATATAATTGTACATTGTATTTAAATAATTGTACGTTGTATTTAAACGATTGTGTATTGTATTTAAATAATTGAACGTTGTATTTATATAATTGTACATTGTATTTAAATAATTATACATTGTATTTAAATAATTGTACGTTGTATTTAAACGATTGTGTATTGTATTTAAGTAATTGTACGTTGTATTTATATAATTGTACATTGTATTTAAATAATTGTACATTGTACTTAAATAATTGTTCGTTGTATTTAGTGTCGTAGCTGATAGGTCAACAGGGGAGCGACCGTTCCAGGCGAACCGATTTTTCAAAACTTGCACTGATTCAACAATATTTTATAACTTTTTTATGCACTTGTGCGATAGAAGTCGAATCTCTGGGACCTACACAGACACACACACATAAACACAAATATATATACACGCACACGCGCACACCTATATATTTATATACATATGAATCTACACACACACATATATATATACATACAGATATAACCTGGCACAGACGCAAGTATACACACAGAGACACGCACATACCCATGCATACAGACACACAAACACACATATGCTATATATTTCTGTGCCTCTCTCTCTGTTTTACAGTTTTGCAAGTCATTTTGTTCATACCATCCGGTGAAACCGGTTTGTCAACACACAGGTACTAATCGGCGAGTCAAACTGACCGATAACTGAATGAGGCAAATTTGTTACATCTCTCTCTCTCTCTCTCTCTCTCTCTCTCTCTCTCTCTCTCTCTCTCTCTCTCTCTCTCTCTCCTCTCTTGATGGAATTTCGTAGAATTTTTAATTTTTGGTATTATTCTTGTACACAAAAATAATAGTTGCTTATACTCAAGAAAATGAATACTTTGTGCTTTCTCAGAGAAAGAAGAAAAAAAAAATGTTAAAATTCATGAATGTAAGAACAACTGATTACACTGTCGTTTAACCTTTATCCATTTATTATTTTTTTGTTGAATAATTAATATGAACATAACTAGCGACATACTCTTTGAGATTAGTACTGAATACATAAACCTGAGATTCGACAAGTTTAATTATCATGAAATTAAATTATAAACTTTGGAAATGTAATGTCAGCAGAAAGCAATTTTTAGATACTTTTTTTATTGTCCATAATGATAACAAATTTGGCATTTTTTTACCAGTTCTAAATGGTTAGGAAATATTGCATGAACAGCTGTTAAAAATATACATAATCTATTTTAATCGTGTGTGAGTCTGTGTGTGTGTATGTATATTCAAGCCACTTCTAATTTTATCAGTGATAGAAATACTGGAATATTCTATAATGAAATTTCTCTGTGTGGCCATTTTCTCTTTGGTATGTACCAAATAGTTATATAGAAATTACTATTAAACGTAAAGTTTATTTACTTTATTTCGTATATTGAGTATTTTTAAGATGAGCTGATTTTTGTTGGTATTATAATTAAATAAATAAATAAAATGAAAAAAATATTATTTATTTATATTGTTCAATTTTATGTCTTCTTTTAACTATAATAACATGTAATCTTTCAATTGAATTTTTCTTACATTTATTTATTTATTTACTAAACATGTAAGAATATGATTGAAAGAAAATATTTAACTCATTTCATTTATCTACCACTGGAGTACATTGTTTGATAAATCTGCCATGAAACACCTACACGTTTTACAAAAGATCTCTAAGTGCTGACAAGAGTAAAGTAGGAAACATTTGGTAGACAGGATATAGTGGAATTGTTTACAATCCACGCAAATTTTTAAATTAATCTTCTTTTAATAATAAATTTTAAAAATTATGTTACATATAATTGTTATATTTTGTACAGTTCTTTACGAGTTGGCGTGTTAAATATTTATTCATTCATTCTGATACAAGTAAACCATAAATATGGTTCAATTATACACCAATGTTATGTTGTGTTTAAAATATATCGTGCTACCTGTTTCCTTACAGAATCAGGATTCCTTTCTTAATATCATTATGTGAAAAAAAAATGATAGCGTTAGCACCATCTAATGTTTAGTGTAATCTACTGGTTTAGCATCTAATAATTTTTATATAAACGATCTCTAATATTCAGTATGTTTATGTGTCGAAACAAATATTCTTTCATTCATTTGAAGACTGTTACTCTAGACATCACTGTAAAAAGATCACACGAAGGAGTCGTAACTGCTGGAGGTGTTTGTAAGAGAGAATCTGACTGTGATGAAAAGTTCTGCTGTATCTTCAAGCAGTCTAGAAGGCGATTTGTCGTCACTAATTCAGTCTTTGGAACGTGTCAGCCTAAGCGCAAGGCGAATGAGCTGTGTTATGTATCCGTGTTTCACAGAGACTTCTGCCCATGCCTAAGTGGATTAAAATGTCTTGAGGAAATTGTGAGGAAACCAGTAACACACCTCACTCACAGATGTAAGCTCGAGAAACCTTTCTATGTTGACGTCTCAGTAAAGATGAATAACAACTATTAATGACAATAAATATTTTGGAATATTTATTAAAATTGTTTGTTTTTAGTGCTAAAGTATCAATACAAATTTTCATTTCAGTGAAAAGTAACACTACCGTGAAATAGTTTAGTGTGTATTAATTAAAACTTTTAGTCATTATTACTATATTTATATATTTGTATTTCTTCCAACCCTCACACTACATACACAGATTCATTATAAACCCATTTCTGTCTGTTTACATTTATCAACTTGTCTACATGTTAAAAGAGTCTCTTGTCTTTCAAAAGCTCCTCATCCACTTATACACAAATGTTATTATTCTTTATTATTTTAACCTTTAGCAGACTTAATAATAATGATCAGTCCATCACGAACGTTTATTATAATCTATAACAATATTCTAGTTTACTGTTTAAATTGTTATTATTTTTAAAATGATTTTAAAATATTATATATAAATGTTGAAAGGATTTGTTTTGATTTTTTTTGGAAATAATTGGAAAAGAAAAATATATAGAAAATTAATCATAAATACTCATATAATAATTCAGAATCCTTTCCTCGAACCCTAACATTACACACATTGATGCACATAAAAATACACTGATGTGGTTTTGGCCCCATTGTTTAATCGTGTTCTGACTGTCAGCAGATGGCAATGTTTGGTGTAGTTTGTGAGTGAAATTCATTGTGAAACTTTGGAGATACGGGATTGTTTATGTATGGCTAAAAAGTGCCAAACGAAAAACAATCAATTTTTAGCTCTATGGTTATGTTAATTGTTTAATCTTACCGCAAACATGCGAGTAGGAATCATTGTTTTATTCGGGAGGTAAAAAAAAAAAAATCGGTTAACAAAATGTTGTCTATGGTTATGCACACTTTATTATTAGATATATGTATAAGATAAAAGTACTAATGTATTTATTTTAAAATGTATTATCTCTTAACACGAACAAACCTAACCCAACTGTTTTCTCTGCTAAATTTACAGTGCAGGTGAAATATCACAGTGCTTTCATTTTGATTGATAAGTGTTTCATAGCAACTTGTCCATTGGCTGGCCAAAATGGGTTGTTTGGTCATGTGATATCATTATTCATTATGAGTGTGACAGCCGAAATGGAAACGGAATATATATATATATATATATATATAAATTGAAAAAAAAAAATAATTAAAAAAAAAATAATAAAATAAAAAATAAAATGAAATTAAAAATAATTAAATTAGAAATGACAACAGCAGACTGGACATAAGTACATTTTATAATTAATTTTTTTATTTTGTTAACATTTTTCATTTTAATTTGTTGGAAAGGGTCTGCTAATACATTGCTACATACTTTGCTGCAGAGAGATTATTAATTTATTCTACGTTTTAATAAATAATAATAAAACATTTTGACTTCTTTCTTTATTGTACTTTCTTAATACAAGTGGCAGATGGGCGGCAGCTTTGAATTTTTTTTTTTCTTCTGATCTTGATTTTAATTACATTCGTAAGTCTGGAAATCATTTTAATTATACTAAAAGATCCAACCACTTTCGTAATGTATTTTTCAATTCACTTACTAAATATCTATTCAGGATTTTGGAAGATAATTTTTTTTTAAACTTTCTTTTCCTTTAGAATTAATCAGTATCATTGACGTTATCAGCTTAAAAGTATGATATTTCATAGCAATTAAATGTAATAATAATAATAATAATAACAGTAATAATAATAATACTAATAATAATAATAATAATAATAATAATAATAATTATAATAATGATAGTAATAATAATAATAAAAACATAAATCAGAATGGTATCTATTAAACGAAGTAGAATGCAATTTATGAATAAATCAAAAGTATGAAATTTAAAACGTCCTCAACAACGAAAGAAATATTAAAACAATAATACTTTATAGGAATAGATGGGAGGTACCAGGCCATTTATAACGTTAAAACTCTCTGTCTAAGTATACTTCTAGAGTGATGCAAACTTCTAAACGATTACATCAGTACTGCCGAAGAAGTAACTGAACTATATTTCATAAAATCCTGTTAAAAATGTTGCTGGATAGATTTAAAGCCAAACAGCGTGGCGAGCTGGACTTGTCAAATTTTTAAAAAATGTGTTAACCGATCTACTGACTCGTCAGCTTCAACTGAAAGGTTTGTCACTGTGGGAAATTGTAGTCAATGTTTCTCATAAAAAAAAACGAAACATAATTACTTGCAAATTGAAAATTTACTAACTGAAAAAAAGTATTAAAAATTAAAAAATGATTGAACAAAAATAAAAAAATCGGAAAAAAAAATTGAAAAGAAGAAGAAATTGCTTGAAATCAGTTCGAGTCTTAGGTATGGATTCAGAGAAGTTACAATAACCATTAATGGTTTAAAATTAAAATTTAATTGTGTACATCATTCCTTATGTGTGTGTGTCTTATTATACACACATATATTTTATATATACGTGTGTGTGTTTTTAATGTGTTCGTACCTTGTGAGTGATTTAAAAATATTTCCGATCAACTGTAAACTTGACAAGCTACTATTAGAGAGTTTTCTAAATAGAGAGCAGTTTAGCGGTCTGTTAGGCTTAACCAGGTTTAACGAAGGATTCCAGGAAAAATTCTTTTTTAATAATTTATAAAAAAATATACATATATATATATATAATAAAAGAAATAAGAAAAATCTTGTTTAAAATCTGGCAGGCTTCGTAGTAAATCGATCCTCTATCGGCTACTTTTTAAATTTTGTGGCGTACACCTCTCTGTCCATTTCAGTACGACTTACAACTGAAATCTGAGAAATGTTCTGTATATCACTAGAAGCATTCTTTGAAACACTTCTACGTGTATTCTTTTTCTTTTTAAATTTTTATTTTCTATTTTTAATTTATCTTTTAAATACTTGTACATGTACTCTCTGTATTTTTTCTTTTTAAAATGTTGTTTAGATTTATTAATAATGCATTAAAGCAAGGCATTTTTTCTTTCTTTCCTTCACCAGTTAATGTGGTGACAGAAGAACAGGATAAATGCACGCGAAGTCTGCGAGAAAGACATATACAGTAAATGAATTCAAAATAATCATAGATATATGGTCAAATAGGCTCATCTCTAGGAAATGATTTGGTGTTAAAGGGAAGAAAATAATAAAGATTTCCTTACAGTAGCTATGTTTGACTAAGAGGTTCAAGTTTAACTTGGTAACCAGCAGCTGAGAATGTTTTTTGTGTCTTAATGAGCAAGGCACTGAACAATATGAAGCGAATTAGAAATTATTGTTAAATAAATTTACTGCCTGCTTTGTATTAATAAAAAACATTTAAAAAATTAGATTATAGTGATGTTTGATTTTAAATTAACAATTATCGTTGTAATCAAATAACATTTAATTTCTTATTCTTTTTTGTTTCATATTGTTAAAATTATGAACTTGTTTCTACTGAATAACAGCATTTAACTTTGCACTCTGTGATGTTCTGGGCAGGAGAGGTGAATGATGAGAAAATATTCTGTGATGTAATCACTGTTTCTGAACATCCAGACCATCACAGACATTTTGCTTTTCACTTGTTTTGTTACTAGCATATGGCGAGAGAACAGAAATAGCGACAGTTAACAGATATCCGTTATTCTGTCATTATATCTGTCCAAAAGATCCCTTTAAACATAGTTTAAATATTTTCTACAAATTCATCTCTTTCCTTAATAAACATTTCAGTTTTCCTTCATAGATTTTTTTTTTTAACTGTTACTCACTGTAATAGTGAACACAAAACAAATGGCTTACTATGGGTCTAGGACATTTATGAGGCCAAAACAACAACAACAACAAGGAACAAAGCGAATTAGACTTTTCCAAGAATAATCTAGAATGATGATCAAGATAGAAATCTTTCTTTTGTGAAATTTCCATGGATCGTACGAAAGTGTGTGTAAAGGACACTGTTGAAAAGAAGAAACGGATGATGTTCATTGAATTAAAGCTTGAATTCCAGAAAAACACGAGCGAGGTTTGCGTGTAGTTAAGATGGCTAGGCAGTACGAGCGTAGTGCTTTTACGATATGTACCATACTGAAGCGAAAGGAGTGGATAAAGGCTGTAATTCCAGCCAAAGGCGTTAAAATACTTTCTAAGCTGTGGACCTCTGTCCATAAAAAGATGGATAAACCCTAACCCTGTACACTTTATAAAACCAATTTATTTCTATACATCTAAAAAAAAAAAAAAAACAACTTTTATACAATATTTGACATTCATAAATACATTTCTCTTATTTAAAAACACGTTATAAAAAATGGGGTGGTTATTGGGGGTGCAATAACTCGAACAAACCTAACCCAACTGTTTTCTCTGCTAAGTTTACAGTGCAGGTGAAATATCACAGTGCTTTCATTTTGATTGATAAGTGTTTCATAGCAACTTGTCCATTGGCTGGCCAAAATGGGTTGTTTGGTCATGTGATATCATTATTCATTATGAGTGTGACAGCCGAAATGGAAACGGAATATATATATATATATATATATTATTGAAAAAAAAAATAATTAAAAAAAAAAAATTAAAATAAAAAATTAAATTAAATTAAAAATAATTAAATTAGAAATGACAACAGCAGACTGGACATAAGTACATTTTATAATTAATTTTTTTCATTTTGTTCACATTTTTCGTTTTAATTTGTTGGAAAGGGTCTGCTAATACATTGCTACATACTTTGCTGCAGAGAGATTATTAATTTATTCTACGTTTTAATAAATAATAATAAAACATTTTGACTTCTTTCTTTATTGTACTTTCTTAATACAAGTGGCAGATGGGCGGCAGCTTAGAATTTTTTTTTTTTTCTTCTGATCTTGGTTTTAATTACATTCGTAAGTCTGGAAATCATTTTAATTATACTAAAAGATCCAACCACTTTCGTAATGTATTTTTCAATTCACTTACTAAATATCTATTCAGGATTTTGTAAGATAATTTTTTTTAAACTTTCTTTTCCTTTAGAATTAATCAGTATCATTGACGTTATCAGCTTAAAAGTATGATATTTCATAGCAATTAAATGTAATAATAATAATAATAACAGTAATAATAATAATAATAATAATAATTATAATAATGATAGTAATAATAATAATAAAAACATAAATCAGAATGGTATCTATTAAACGAAGTAGAATGCAATTTATGAATAAATCAAAAGTATGAAATTTAAAACGTCCTCAACAACGAAAGAAATATTAAAACAATAATACTTTATAGGAATAGATGGGAGGTACCAGGCCATTTATAACGTTAAAACTCTCTGTCTAAGTATACTTCTAGAGTGATGCAAACTTCTAAACGATTACATCAGTACTGCCGAAGAAGTAACTGAACTATATTTCATAAAATCCTGTTAAAAATGTTGCTGGATAGATTTAAAGCCAAACAGCGTGGCGAGCTGGACTTGTCAAATTTTTAAAAAATGTGTTAACCGATCTACTGACTCGTCAGCTTCAACTGAAAGGTTTGTCACTGTGGGAAATTGTAGTCAATGTTTCTCATAAAAAAAAAAACGAAACATAATTACTTGCAAATTGAAAATTTACTAACTGAAAAAAAGTATTAAAAATTAAAAAATGATTGAACAAAAATAACAAAATCGGAAAAATAAATTGAAAAGAAGAAGAAATTGCTTGAAATCAGTTCGAATCTTAGGTATGGATTCAGAGAAGTTACAATAACCATTAATGGTTTAAAATTAAAATTTAATTGTGTACATCATTCCTTATGTGTGTGTGTCTTATTATACACACATATATTTTATATATACGTGTGTGTGTTTAATGTGTTCGTACCTTGTGAGTGATTTAAAAATATTTCCGATCAACTGTAAACTTGACAAGCTACTATTAGAGAGTTTTCTAAATAGAGAGCAGTTTAGCGGTCTGTTAGGCTTAACCAGGTTTAACGAAGGATTCCAGGAAAAATTCTTTTTTAATAATTTATAAAAAAATATACATATACATATATATAATAAAAGAAATAAGAAAAATCTTGTTTAGAATCTGGCAGGCTTCGTAGTAAATCGATCCTCTATCGGCTACTTTTTAAATTTTGTGGCGTACACCTCTCTGTCCATTTCAGTACGACTTACAACTGAAATCTGAGAAATGTTCTGTATATCACTAGAAGCATTCTTTGAAACACTTCTACGTGTATTCTTTTTCTTTTTAAATTTTTATTTTCTATTTTTAATTTATCTTTTAAATACTTGTACATGTACTCTGTGTATTTTTTCTTTTTAAAATGTTGTTTAGATTTATTAATAATGCATTAAAGCAAGGCATTTTTTCTTTCTTTCCTTCACCAGTTAATGTGGTGACAGAAGAACAGGATAAATGCACGCGAAGTCTGCGAGAAAGACATATACAATAAATGAATTCAAAATAATCATAGATATATGGTCAAAGAGGCTCATCTCTAGGAAATGATTTGGTGTTAAAGGGAAGAAAATAATAAAGATTTCCTTACAGTAGCTATGTTTGACTAAGAGGTTCAAGTTTAACTTGGTAACCAGCAGCTGCGAATGTTTTTTGTGTCTTAATGAGCAAGGCACTGAACAATATGAAGCGAATTAGAAATTATTGTTAAATAAATTTACTGCCTGCTTTGTATTAATAAAAAACATTTAAAAAATTAGATTATAGTGATGTTTGATTTTAAATTAACAATTATCGTTGTAATCAAATAACATTTAATTTCTTATTCTTTTGTTTCATATTGTTAAAATTATGAACTTGTTTCTACTGAATAACAGCATTTAACTTTGCACTCTGTGATGTTCTGGGCAGGAGAGGTGAATGATGAGAAAATATTCTGTGATGTAATCACTGTTTCCGAACATCCAGACCATCACAGACATTTTGCTTTTCACTTGTTTTGTTACTAGCATATGGCGAAAGAACAGAAATAGCGACAGTTAACAGATATCCGTTATTCTGTCATTATATCTGTCCAAAAGATCCCTTTAAACATAGTTTAAATATTTTCTACAAATTCATCTCTTTCCTTAATAAACATTTCAGTTTTCCTTCATAGATTTTTTTTTTTAACTGTTACTCACTGTAATAGTGAACACAAAACAAATGGCTTACTATGGGTCTAGGACATTTATGAGGCCAAAACAACAACAACAACAAGGAACAAAGCGAATTAGACTTTTCCAAGAATAATCTAGAATGATGATCAAGATAGAAATCTTTCTTTTGTCAAATTTCCATGGATCGTACGAAAGTGTGTGTAAAGGACACTGTTGAAAAGAAGAAACGGATGATGTTCATTGAATTAAAGCTTGAATTCACAGAAAAACACGAGCGAGGTTTGCATGTAGTTAAGATGGCTAGGCAGTACGAGCGTAGTGCTTTTACGATATGTACCATACTGAAGCGAAAGGAGTGGATAAAGGCTGTAATTCCAGCCAAAGGCGTTAAAATACTTTCTAAGCTGTGGACCTCTGTCCATGAAAAGATGGATAAACCCTAACCCTGTACACTTTATAAAACCAATTTATTTCTATACATTTAAAAAAAAAACAAAAAAACATTTATACAATATTTGACATTCATAAATACATTTCTCTTATTTAAAAACACGTTATAAAAAATGGGGTGGTTATTGGGGGTGCAATAACTCGAACAAACCTAACCCAACTGTTTTCTCTGCTAAGTTTACAGTGCAGGTGAAATATCACAGTGCTTTCATTTTGATTGATAAGTGTTTCGTAGCAACTTGTCCATTGGCTAGCCAAAATGGGTTGTTTGGTCATGTGATATCATTATTCATTATGAGTGTGACAGCCGAAATGGAAACGGAATATATATATATATATATATATTATTGAAAAAAAAAATAATAAAAAAAAAAAAATTAAAATAAAAAATTAAATTAAATTAAAAATAATTAAATTAGAAATGACAACAGCAGACTGGACATAAGTACATTTTATAATTAATTTTTTTATTTTGTTCACATTTTTCATTTTAATTTGTTGGAAAGGGTCTGCTAATACATTGCTACATACTTTGCTGCAGAGAGGTTATTAATTTATCCTACGTTTTAATAAATAATAATAAAATATTTTGACTTCTTTCTTTATTGTACTTTCTTAATACAAGTGGCAGATGGGCGGCAGCTTAGAATTTTTTTTTTTTCTTCTGATCTTGGTTTTAATTACATTCGTAAGTCTGGAAATCATTTTAATTATACTAAAAGATCCAACCACTTTCGTAATGTATTTTTCAATTCACTTACTAAATATCTACTCAGGATTTTGGAAGATAATTTTTTTTAAACTTTCTTTTCCTTTAGAATTAATCAGTATCATTGACGTTATCAGCTTAAAAGTATGATATTTCATAGCAATTAAATGTAATAATAATAATAATAACAGTAATAATAATAATAATAATAATAATAATTATAATAATGATAGTAATAATAATAATAAAAACATAAATCAGAATGGTATCTATTAAACGAAGTAGAATGCAATTTATGAATAAATCAAAAGTATGAAATTTAAAACGTCCTCAACAACGAAAGAAATATTAAAACAATAATACTTTATAGGAACAGATGAGAGGTACCAGGCCATTTATAACGTTAAAACTCTCTGTCTAAGTATACTTCTAGAGTGATGCAAACTTCTAAACGATTACATCAGTACTGCCGAAGAAGTAACTGAACTATATTTCATAAAATCCTGTTAAAAATGTTGCTGGATAGATTTAAAGCCAAACAGCGTGGCGAGCTGGACTTGTCAAATTTTTAAAAAATGTGTTAACCGATCTACTGACTCGTCAGCTTCAACTGAAAGGTTTGTCACTGTGGGAAATTGTAGTCAATGTTTCTCATAAAAAAAAACGAAACATAATTACTTGCAAATTGAAAATTTACTAACTGAAAAAAAGTATTAAAAATTAAAAAATGATTGAACAAAAATAACAAAATCGGAATAAATAAATTGAAAAGAAGAAGAAATTGCTTGAAATCAGTTCGAATCTTAGGTATGGATTCAGAGAAGTTACAATAACCATTAATGGTTTAAAATTAAAATTTAATTGTGTACATCATTCCTTATGTGTGTGTGTCTTATTATACACACATATATTTTATATATACGTGTGTGTGTTTTTAATGTGTTCGTACCTTGTGAGTGATTTAAAAATATTTCCGATCAACTGTAAACTTGACAAGCTACTATTAGAGAGTTTTCTAAATAGAGAGCAGTTTAGCGGTCTGTTAGGCTTAACCAGGTTTAACGAAGAATTCCAGGAAAAATTCTTATTTAATAATTTATAAAAAAATATACATATACATATATATAATAAAAGAAATAAGAAAAATCTTGTTTAGAATCTGGCAGGCTTCGTAGTAAATCGATCCTCTATCGGCTACTTTTTAAATTTTGTGGCGTACAGCTCTCTGTCCATTTCAGTACGACTTACAAGTGAAATCTGAGAAATGTTCTGTATATTACTAGAAGCATTCTTTGAAACACTTCTACGTGTATTCTTTTTCTTTTTAAATATTTATTTTCTATTTTTAATTTATCTTTCAAATACTTGTACATGTACTCTGTGTAAAAATGTTGTTTAGATCTATTAATAATGCATTAAAACAAGGTATTTTTTCTTTCTTTCCTTCACCAGTTAATGTGGTGACAGAAGAACAGGATAAATGCACGTGAAGTCTGCGAGAAAGACATACACAATAAATGAATTCAAAATAATCATAGATATATGGTCAAATAGGCTCATCTCTAGGAAAGAATTTGGAGTTAAAGGGAAGAAAATAATAAAGGTTTCCTTACAGTAGCTATGTTTGACTTGGTAACCAGCAGCTGAAAATGTTTTTTGTGTCTTGATGAGCAAGGCACTGAACAATATCAAGCCAATTAGAAATTATAGTTAAATAAATTTAGTGCCTACTTTGTATTAATAAAAAACATTTAAAAAATTAGATTATAGTGATGTTTGATTTTAAATTAACAATTATCGTTGTAATCAAATAACATTTAATTTCTTATTCTTTTGTTTCATATTATTAAAATTATGAACTTGTTTCTACTGAATAACAGCATTTAACTTTGCACTCTGTGATGTTCTGGGCAGGAGAGGTGAATGATGAGAAAATATTCTGTGATGTAATCATTGTTTCTGAACATCCAGACCATCACAGACATTTTGCTTTTCACTTGTTTTGTTACTAGCATATGGCGAGAGAACAGAAATAGCGACAGTTAACAGATATCCGTTATTCTGTCATTATATCTGTCCAAAAGATCCCTTTAAACATAGTTTAAATATTTTCTAAACATTCATCTCTTTCCTTAATAAACATTTCAGTTTTCCTTCATAGATTTTTTTTTTTTTTAACTGTTACTCACTATAATAGTGAACACAAAACAAATGGCTTACTATAGGTCTAGGACATTTATGAGGCCAAAACAACAACAACAAGAAGAAACAAAACGAATTAGACTTTTCCAAGAATACTCTTGAAAGATGATCAAGATAGAAATCTTTCTTTTGACTGATTTTTCTCTGATATACAAAGTAATTGTCATTTTCTGTACGCCAATCATTATGTATTACGATATCGGAATCTAAATGTTGTTAACAATGTATTGTCTCCCTATAATGGAAAGACGACGGTCCATTTTTTGCTTTATGTTGCGAGCCAAAATCCGTGTTACGAGCGAGCTTCAGATACGCCGCCGCTAGTTGGCGCAACGAACAATACAACAGCGTCCCCGCTCACTCGTTTACATCACGTTGTTATCTCGCCGTTGAAGCATCTGTGTTGTTTTGTGCTCGCGTTTTAGCAGTATTTTGCCAAATATATTCTTTCTGACCATGGATCCTAAGAAAGTCAGTAGGAAGGAAAGTGCTGAGAAGAAGAAGCGTCCATTGAATTAAAGCATGCTATCATGGACAAACATGAGCGAGGTGTACATGTAGTGGACTTGGCTAGGCCGTATGAGCGTAGTACTTCTACGATATGCACCATATTGACGCAGAAGGAGTCGATAAAGGCTATAACTCCAGCCAAAGGCATTAAATTAATTTGTCTGATCTCGAAGATAAATACACTTTACAAAACCAATTTATTTGTTTACATTCTCTTTTATGTTTTTTTTTTTACAATATTTGTCATTAATAAACACATTTTTCGTAATTAAAAACACGTTACAAAGAAGGGCTGTAACGGATAAATGGTATTTCAATTAATTTCAGTGGTAAACTGATTTGATATACGAGCAAACTGAGTTACGAGCTCGGTCACGAATTAAACTCGTAAGTCAAGCTACCGCTGTATATTATTATTAATGAATGGGCGTGATCATCATTCTTCTTCTTTCTTTCTTTTTGAGTATTTAAAACAATATTTATTACTTCTATACTGAAATTAATATTGTTTGTTTGTAAATATTCCTAAGGAAAAAGGTTTTAAATAATGGTATTTTGTATTTAAATAATTGTACATTCTATTTAAATCATTGTACGTTGTATTTAGTGCCGCAGCTGACAGGCGAACAGGGGAGCGAACGCCCCCGGTGAATCATTTTTCAAAACTGGCACTGATTCAACAATATTTTATAACTCTTTAGTTCATTTGTGCGATAGAAGTCGAATCTCCGGAACACACACATATACACCCCCCTATATATTCACACACATATAAACCCACACATACATATACATGTACATATAACCACACAGACGTACAACATATACACACGTACATAAACACAAACGAATGCGCGCACACGAACACACACAGAGACACACACATTCGCACGCATACATACACGCAAACACACATACGCATCACGTGAATGAATATATCTCGGTGTCTGTCTCTGTTTTATAGTTGTATGTCATTTTTTGTTCATGCCATTCGGAAACATTCAAAGAAAAAAATATTTCCTTTGAAAACTTGAACTTGAAAAAAATTAACGGGCTAATCAGAGCAAGCTGTTGTGAAGCACGGCTACGATGGGAACACTTTCTAGTAATCGGGGAGAATCAAGATGACCTATCAGTGAATAAGGCAAATTTGTTACATCTCTCTCTCTCTCTCTCTCTCTCTCTCTCTCTCTCTCTCTCTCTCTCTCTCTCTCTCTCTCTCTCTCTCTCTCTCTCTCTCTCTCTCTCTCTCTCTCTCTCTCTCTCTCTGGAATTTCGTAGAACTTTTTATTTTTGCATTTTTCTTGTACAAGACAGATAGTAAAGTAACTTTAATTATTACTGAATTCATATCACCTCTTTTGATGTTTTTCGCAAATTTTTCAACTCCATGGCGTTGTTATAAAAAGTGCTGGAATTTGGTAATTAAAGAGCGAGAAAAAGAAGCGAGAGAAGTAAGCGAGAGCGATGGAAACAGTCAAGACGAAAGTTCAATCAGGCGGGGAAGCCAATATTTTTGAATGACGTTGTCTTTACGGACGAGTATGGTAAGCAATTGTCTATTCTTATTTGATAGAGTGTAATATGCAATTAACTTGTGTCAGTAACATTTATTATACCTAAGAGTTTAATGTTTTAATCTGTCCTCCGTGCAGATTCTTATTTTGTCTTGGTTCTGTGAGTTTGTGTCCAGAAAACAGAATGTTTTTGATAAATGGATTAGATCAAGCGACATTAGGAAGGATTATGCCAAATTACGTGAATTTATCATTTTGGAAGAAGTGAGAAATTGTTTACCTGTAAATGTTCGGTTACATTTGGAAGATCAGGGCATAGAAAGTCTACAAGCTGCTGCTGTAGCTGCTGATAATAAAGTCACAGAGTTGTGACTCAAGTCCTTCTAAGAATTTTGATGGTAATCAGGAAAGGTTTTCTGGTAGGACTTCATCAGTTAGGCAGCATACTATAATACTAGGTCAGGAATGTCAGTAAAGAGTAATCTGAAACAAAGCCTTTTCAACCACGTTGTTCATATTGCAGAATGAATAATCATATTGTTTCAAAGTTATGCCAGAAAAAAGGATAATCAGAAAACTGTAGTGTTTTGTTAGAACAATAAGTAATGTCTCAGAATGACCAGATATGTATACTCAGCAGAAATATGTTAAATATATCTCAGAGGGTACTACTTGTCGTATTCAACCAAATAGTTATCGTCCGGGGATAATTTCCATTTTTCGAAACATTGGAGCTTGGCAGAGCCTGATTGTGAAAGATCCCGTAAGAGATCCAGAAAAATCGGCAGCAGGTCAAAATATAATCATTAAGGCAGTTGAGGGAATGTGTACTACCATTCCATTACACCAAGTTCTTCTCAATTCTCTTCTGGCTTCTGGAGAGGTGTTTGTCGGTCTCATAGATAGTTTACCGATGGTGGTGTAGATTTGTTGGGTCAAAATCGTAGATAAAATCAATCTTTTAAACGATAATGAATGTTTTTGTGCGCATAATGATGTGTGAATGAATATAGCCTTAAATAGAATCATGACAGATAAAAAATGTAGTACCTAAAATAAGAGATAGGATTGGCAGGCGACTAAGTTAGTCCGAAAACATTTAGTGAAAGCTCAAACTAAAATAAAAAAAACAATTTGATAGGAAAGCTAAAATAAGAAAATTTAATCCATGTGACATGGTACTAATGTATTTGCCAATCACTAAATCATATTAATCTGTTGAAGGTATACCATGATCGGGCTCCGATCAATTCAACGATGACTGTGGAAGGTGACCAGATGGAAATGTCTGTTAATCAACCAGGTGAAAAGACTGACATTCGGCTGACTAACAGTGAATCTAAGTTGGACCAGAGATTACATCACCTCGCAAGTGAGAGACGAAACGAAATAACTAAAAATGAATACGAAGATCCCTAAATTGTTCACTGAGACACCAATTCTGACCGACGTCAGAACCCAGGATGTGGAAATAAAAGATGTTCTCAAACCTTCCAGGAATAAAAGAATATGTTCTGTTCAACCCCTGTAATGGCTGCAACCATTCAAGCTGGCTGTAGATGTTGGTTCTGGGGAAAGAACATCACAGTAGGATAGACCACTCAGTCTACGGACTTCATGATGTCTACTGATCAGCCCATGGCGAACCAGAAAAATAATATCTTACTGAAGCTGAGACACTGATAACCTTAGTTTTTATTTTATGTAGTTGGTTATACTCGTGAAAATGAATAATTTGTGCTCTCTCAGAAGAAGAAGAAAATCATTCATGAATGTAAGAATAACTGGTTACGTTGAACTTCAAACTTAATCCATTTATTAAGTTTTTGTTGAATAACTAATATGATCAGAACTAGGGACATACTCTGAGAGAAGCTGCTAGATCTAATCTTTTAAATTAGTACTGAATACATAAACCTTAGATTCGACAAGTTTAATTATTATGAATTTAAATTATAAATTTTGGAAATGTAATGTCAGCAGAAAGCACTTTTTTATACTTTTGTATTATCCATAATGAGAAAAACAAATTGTATTTTTTTACGATTTGATCTAAATAGTTAGAAAATATTACATGAACAGCTGCTAAAAATATACATAATCTGATTTGATCCTGTGTGTGTGTTTGTGTGTGTGTGTGTGTGTGTGTGTGTGTGTATATATATATATATATATATAAGCCAATTCTCGTTTTATCAATGATAGGAATACTGGACTGTTCTACAATGAAATTTCTCTCCGTGGCCATTTTCTCTGTGGTATGTACCAAATAGTTATATAGAAATTACTACTAAACGTAAAGTTTATTTACCTTTCATCGTATATTGATTATTTCTAAGATAATCTGATTTTTGTTGGTATTATAAATAAATAAATAAATAAATATATAAATAAATAAAATAAATTATTATTTATTTAATCCTTTATGTTAATTATAATGACGTAATATTTCAGTTTAATTTTTCTTACATTTACTTATTTATTTATTGGTAATGATTCTGTTAATGTTCAGGAGTAAATACTAAACATATAAGGATATGATTCAAAGAAAATATTTAACTGATTTCATTTGTCAACCACTATTTGATAAATGTGCCATGAAACACCTCCACGTTTTACATGCTGTTTATGGGGTGGTGCTTATAAAACATCTCTAAGTGCTGACAAGAGTAAACTAGGAAACATTTCATAGATATGATGTCGTGAAACTGTTTACAATCCATCAAATTTTATTAAACGAATCTTCTTTTAATAATACATTTTTTAAATTCTATGAAATATAATTATTATATTTTGTACAGTTCTTTACGTTGCTGTTTTATAAACTTTTGAAATTTGTTATATTATTTAACTATTTAATTTTTACATTAAGGATTTTCATACTGCTTTCTGATACCCAATAACTGATCTGAGTTTCATGCAGGACATTGTTAAATATTCATTCATTCATTCTCATACAAGTAAACCATAAATACGGTACAGTTATACACCAATGTTATGTTGTGTTTAAAATATATCGTGCTATCTGTGTACTTACAGAATCAGGATTCGTTTCTTAATGTCATTCTGTGAAAAAACGATAGGTTCAGCACCATCTAATGTTTAATGTAATCTACTGATTTAGCATCTAATAATTTTTATTGCAAAGCAATCTAATAATATTCAGTATGTTTATGTGTCGAAATAAATACTTTTTCATTCAATTGAAGGCGATTACTCTAGACATCACAGTAAAAAGATCATATGAAAGAGTCGTAACTCCTGGAGATCCTTGTATACACGAATCTCAGTGTGGTGTAGGTTTCTGCTGTATAAGGAATGGTGCTTCATCTGGAAGGTGTCAGAGTTTACTCACGGAGGATCAACGGTGTGGCATAGAGGGCGTCTGCCCATGCGACCCTGAATTAGAATGTAGGGAAGTTCGGTTTCAATATGGACTACAAAAATTTACTCATGTAAGCCCCCATATCTAGGATGAACCTCTCAATAGAGATGATCAGAAAATCCCAATGAGTTCAGAAAAATCTCACTTTCTAGTTTAAATAATATAATTTAAATGACAATAAATATTTGCAACATTTATAAGATTGTCTGTTTTTAGTGCTAAAATATTTTTATTTCTGTGTAGAGTAAAACTACAGTGAAATACTTTGGTTTATATTAATTAAAACGTTTAGTCATTATTACTCTCTCTCTCTCTCTCTATATATATATATATTTATATATTTATATTTCCTCCAGCCCTTATTATAAACCCATTTCTGTCTGTTTCCATTTATCAACTTGTCTACATTTTGAAAGAATCTCTCTTCTTCATACCTCTTATACAGAAATATTATTATCATTCTTTATTATTTTATCATTTAACAGACTTAATAATAGTGATCAGTCCATCATGAATCTTTATTACAATCTATAACAACATTCTAGTTTACTGTTTAGATTATGTTGTTATTTTTTAAATAGATTTCGAATTCATACATTTTACATATATATATATATGGGTGTGTGTGTGTATATATATACACACATATATACATACATACATAAATACTGAAAGCATTTGTTTTGATTTTTTATTAAATAATTGTAAAATAAAAACAGATAGAAAATTAATCATAAATACTAATATAATAATTCATAATCCTTTCAACAAACCCTGACATTACACACATTGATGCACATAAAAATAGATTGATGTGGTTGTGGCCTCATTGTTTAATCGGCAATGTTTCGTGCAGTTTGTGAGTGAAATTCATTGTGAAACTTTGGAGATACAGGATTGTTTGTATATGGCTAAAAAGTGTCATTTGAGAAACAGTCAATTTAGGTAAATGGTTATGAAAATTGTTTAATCTTATCGCAAACATGCGAATAGGAAGCATTGCTTTATTTGGTAGGTAAAAAGAAACTTCTCTAAAGAAAATCTTGTCCATGATTATGCACACTTTATTATATATATAATAAAAATACTGATGTGTTGATTTTAAGATTTATTATCTCCGAACATGAACAAACCTAACCCAACTGTTTTCTCTACTTAGTTTACAGTGCAGGTAAAATATCACAGTGCTTTCATTTTGATTGATAAGTGTTTCATTGCTTGACTGATAAGGGTTGTTTGGTCATGTAATATCATTGTTTATTCTGAGTGACAGTCGAAAAGAAAACGGAATATATATATATATGTATGTATTAATGAAAAAAATTAATTAAAAAAATTATGAAAAAATAAAAATGAAAATAAAAAATAAAATTAAATTAAAAATAATTAAATTAGAAATGATGACAGCAGACTGCAGATAACTACATTTTATAATTAATTTTTTTTCATTTTGTTCATATCTTTCGTTTTAATTTGTTAAAAACGGTCTGCTAATAAATTGCTACATTCTTTGCTGCAGAGAGATTATTTATTTATCGTACGTTTTAAAAAATAATAATAAAATATTTTGAATTTTTTGTTAATGTACTTTCTTAATACAAGTGGCAGATGGGCGGCAACTTTGTATTTTTCTTCTTCTTCTGGTCTTGGTTTTAATTACATTCGTATGTCTGGAAAATAGATGAAATCATTTTAATTATATTGAAAGATCCCACTTTCGTAATGTGTTTTTCAATTCACTTACTAAATATCTTTTCTCCATTTTGGAACGTAATATTTTTTTAAACTTTCTTTTCATTTAGAATGAATCAGTATTATTGACGTTATCAGCTTAAAAGTATGATATTTTATAAGAAAAGAAAATGTCATAATAAAAATGATAATAATAATAATAATAATAATAATGATAATAATAATAATAGTAGTAGTAGTAGTAGTAGTAACAATAAAAGTACAAATATGAATGACATCTATTAAACTAAGTAGAATGTAATTTATGAATAAATCAAAAGTATAAAATTTAAAACGTTCTCAAGAACCAAGGTAATATTAAAACAACAATAGTTTATAGGAACAGATGACAGGTAGCAGGCCTTTTATCGGGCCCAGTTTACAACGTTAAAACTCTCTGTCTAATTATGTTTCTAGAGCGAAGCAAGCTTCTAAATGTTTCCTTCAATACTGCAGAGAAAATAACTAAAATGTATTTCATAAAATCCCGTTAAAAATGTTGCTGGATAGATTTAAAGACAAGCATCGTGGCAAGCATTCAAGATCAAGATAGAAATCTTTGTTTTGACTTATTTTTCTCTGATGTACAAAATAACTGTCATTTTCTGTACGCCAATAATTATGTAAAACGATATCGGAATGTAAATGTTGTTAACAATGGATTGTCTCCCTGTAATGGAAAAACGACTTGTACAGCCATGTTTTACGAGTTTTCTGAGTTACTAGCACTCGGCCGGTCTATTTTTCGCTTTCAATTGCGAGCCAAAATCCGAGTTACCATCGACCTTCAGATATGCCGCCGGATATGGTACATCGTTGAAGTATCTCTGTTGTTTTGTGCTCGCGTTTTGTGCACTATTTTGCCAAATTTCTTATTTCTGACAATGGATCGTAAGAAAATGAGAAGAAAGGAGAGTGCTGAGAAGAAGAAGCGGACGATGTCCTTTGAATTAAAGCATGAAATCATAGAGAAACATGAGCAAGATGGGCATGTAGTCAATTTGGCTAGGAAGCACGATCGTATACTTCTACGATAAGTAACGCCGAAGGAGTCGATAAAGGCTATAACTCCAGCCAAAGGCATTCAAATAATTTGTCTGATCTCCAACATAAATACACTTATTTGTCATTTATAAATATATTTTTCTTATTTAAAAACACGTTACAAAAAGGAGGTTAAAATAAAGGGGAGGGGTTTGAGGGCTTTAACGGATTAATGTTATTTCAGTTAATTTCAGTTGGGAAAACTTATTTGATTACGAGCGCATTGAGTTACGAGCTCAGTCACGGAACGAATTAAACTCGTAAGTTGTATATTATTATTATTAATGAATAGACGTGATCATCATTATTCTTCAATCCTTTCTCTTAGGATTTAAAACAATATTTTTTACTTCTTCACTCAAATTAATATTGTTTCTAAATATTCGTAAGTTTTAAATAATTGTACATTGTATTTAAATAATTGTAAATTGTATTTAGTGCCGTAGCTGATAGGCGAGCAGGAGAGCGACCGCTGCCGATGAACACATTTTTCAAAACTTGCACTGATTCAACAGTATTTTATAACACTTTAGTTCACTTGTGCGATAGAAGTCAAATATCTAGGACCAACCAACACACACACACAGACACACACACACACAGACATATATATATACACACACACACACGCACACCTATATATTTACACGCACATACCCATGCATACAGACACACAAACACAGATACGCTTCATATATCTGTTCATCTCTCTCTGTTTTACAGTTGTGTAAGTCATTTTGTTCATACCATTCGGAAAAATACAGCGAAAAAACAAAAGTTAACTTTGCTTTCCAAATCGTTTTCTACTTGATGTTTGAAAGATCTGCGACGTCTCTAAGTTAGTGCACAACATGACGAGTATGAAACAGTCTTTGAAGTTCGACATTCGTTTGTCAGCTGCAGGTGAAACCGGTTTGTCAACACACAGGTAGTAATCGGCGAGTCAAACTGACCGATAACTGAATGAGGCAAACTTGTTACATCTCTCTCTCTCTCTCTCTCTCTCTCTCTCTCTCTCTCTCTCTCTCTCTCTCTCTCTCTCTCTCTCTCTCTCTCTCTCTCTCTCTCTCTCTCTCTCTCTCTCTCTCTCTCTCTCTCTCTTTCTCTCTCCATGGAATTTTGCAGTACACACACATACATGTATATATATTATTTCTTGTCGGATCATTGTAAAAGATAAACAAGTTTAATTATTATGAATTTAAATTATAAACTTTGGAAATGTAATGTCAGCAGAAAGCACTTTTTAGATACTTTTTTTATTATATATAATGATATAAAATGTTGCATATTTTTACCAGTCCTAAATGGTTAAGAAATATTGCATGAACAGCTGCTAAAAATATACATAATCTATTTTGATCGTGTGTGAGTCTGTGTGTGTGTATGTATATTCAAGCCACTTCTAATTTGATCAGCGATAGAAATACTGGAATATTCTATAATGAAATTTCTCTCTGTGGCCATTTTCTCTGTGGTATGTACCAAATAGTTATATAGAAATTACTATTAAACGTAAAGTTTATTTACTTTATTTCGTATATTGAGTATTTTTAAGATGAGCTGATTTTTGTTGGTATTATAAATAAATAAATAAATAAAATGAAATACTTATTATTTATTTATATTGTTCAGTTTTATCCCTTCTTTTAACCATAATGACATGTAATCTTTCAATTCATTTTTTCTTACATTTATTTATTTATTTATTTATTTATTTATTTATTTATTTATTTATTTATTTATTTATTTATTTATTTATTTGTAATTGTTTCTATTAATGTTCATTAATAAATACGAAACATGTAAGAATATGATTCAAAGAAAATATTTAACTCATTTCATTTATCTAACACTGGAGTACATTGTTTGATAAATCTGCCAGGAAACACCTACACGTTTTACATGCTGTTTATGGGGTGGTGCTTATAAAACATCTCTAAGTGCTTCAATAATGTTTGATATAAAGAATCTAATAATATTCAGTATGCTTGTGTCTTAAAACAAATACGTTTTCATTCATTTGAAGGCCATTACTCTAGACATCACAGTAAAAACGTCGCACGAAAGTGGTGGAGAGGTGTGTAAGAAAGATTCCGACTGTGGTGAAGGTTTCTGCTGTGTCACCAAAAAGATCAGAAGGCGATTCATCATCACGCATTCATTCCTTGATGGTCGTGACTCTGGAACATGTCAGGCTGAACGCAAGGAGAATGATCCATGTCACGTTTTCATGATCCATGATATTTTCAATCCCAATCTGGTGGAAGGCTACTGCCCATGCATGGCTGGACTAGAATGTCGTGGGGAAACTGTGGAGGAAACAGAAGATACCATCATTCACCACAATCCCAAATGTCAGCCCAAACATGTCAGTCCATGATTAACCAGGCTCTCAGTAGAGATCATCAGAAAATCTCACTTCGTGGTTTAAATAATGTAATTTTAACGACAATAAATATTTGCAACATTTATAAGATTGTTTGTTTTTCAGTGTTAAAGTATAAATACATAGTTTAATTTCAGTGAAGAGGAAAACTACCGTGAAATAGTTTGGTGTGTATTAATTAAAACTGTTGGTATTTATATAAATTTAGAGGATAATCCTGAATAAAGAGAAGAAATTAAGTCACATACAAGAACTGACAAAAATGGCTACCAAAAACTGTTTAGGTCTCATAGTAAACACTGTAGTCAAAATATGCAGAGCTAGATGAATTAGATATAGTCTGAAACTTGAAAACATTTTAAAATAAAAAAAATTAATCATAAATACTAATATAATAATTCAGAATCCTTTCCTCACATTAACACATTGATTCATTATTACACTTATAAACCCGTTTCTCTCTCTCTCTCTCTCTCTCTCTCTCTCTCTCTCTCTCTCTCTCTCTCTCTCTCTCTCTCTCTCTCTCTCTCTCTCTCTCTCTCTCTCTCTCTCTCTCTCTCTCTCTCTCTCCATGGAATTTTGCAGTACACACACACACACACACATACATATATATATATATTATTTCTTGTCGGATCGTTGTAAAACATAAACACAAAAATAACTTTACGATTATTTTGAAGTGTTAACAACAAATATTTATTCATTCATACAATGTTAGATTTATAATCCTATACTAGTAAAGAAAACTATTGTATATTGTAAAACAAAAACGAAAATAAAACGAAAAAAATCCCCCCAAAACAAGCGAGATTGTCTCTAATTAATAAATACATTCTTCTTTACTTACAGAATTACAAATAATTTAAAAGTGTCAAACTGTAGTTCGCTAGAGTTGGTTACCCTCGTGAAAATGAATACTTTTTGCTTTCTCAGAAGAAGAAAACAAAAAATGCTACAATTCATGAATGTAAGAACAACTGGTTACTTTGAATTGTTCGTGTGTTTCTTCAACCTAAATCCATTTGTTATTTTTTTTTTTTTTTGAATACTTGAATATGAACACAGCTACGGATTATGGAGTCAAGGACATACTCTGATAGGAGCTGCTAGAGCTAATCTGCTAGATTACTACTGAATATATAAACCTCAGATTCGACAAGCTGAGACTTCTGTGGGCTATTTTAGACAGATTCCTCGGTATCCCAATGCATTAGTCACGCTAGAAATGAATGTCTTTGTACAACAAACATGTCAGATGAAACACGACAGCACTAAGCAGAAAGTGGGCGAGTTCACATTATTCTCTATGTAAATAACAATAACAATAAAAATGAATAAATAATGCACTGTTTTTAGTGCTACTATTACGACCACGATGCTTATGACTATGACGACTACGGATACCACGATGGCTATTACTATTACGATGACTACAACGACCATTACTAGCATTACGATTAATGTGACTACTGTTGCGATGCCTACTACGACAGCTAATAATAGAATTACTACGGCGTCTACGAAACTTTGAACAGGAATAGCTGGAACGGGGGAAGAGGATGGGTTTTTACCCCTCTTTTTTTTTATAAATTAAATGCCACTGCTGTCCATTATTTCCAAGATATTGAGTTACTGCCCGCTTGACAAAATACTAAGGCACTAGGTCTATAGTCAAAAAAAAAAAAAAAAAAAAAAAAAAAAAAAAAACCCCAAAACAAACAAACAAACAACAACAACATTACTTTCAAAATATATTTGATATTTTATATCATAAATAATTCTACTCTTATTATGCTTTTTAAACTAATAATCAAACAGTAAAGAGTTATTACAATCACACTTTATAGTGACCTTGCTGCACAGTAATGAAATATCATCTTGGCTAGATTATATTTATTGCATTAGGCTTTATATAACATGGAAAAAATGGTAGATAAATATTTAATAATGATAAAAAAATAAGCTGTTAATTATCTAAAACAACAATGTTTGTTATCGACAAATATTTTTCTAAAAACTAGTGATCATAAACAGTAATATTAAACTGAAGCAAATTAACTAAATTCCCATTTTATTAATTTATTTACTTATTTATTATTATTATTATTATTATTATTATTATTAAAAATCAGTTTTTATATGTCTTATTTTAGTGATAATACAATATATATATATATTACTATCGGTCTAGGAATAACAGTAAAATACAAAGGCAAACAACACTTTTTCTTCTAGAGGTAAATAACATGTTTTTGACAACTAGAAATACGTTACGAAGTTAACATATTTAGCTGAGACAGTTACAAGATGAAAGACTGAGACTTCTGAGACAGACTTTAAAGGGAACATAGGAAGATGCATTTGAAAAGACAGGAAATAAAAAGAAAAAAAAAACTATAGTAGAAACAATCTGTAAAGTTGTGATGTAGCTACATGTTCCTTTTCGTATATAAATTTAACAAGACAGCAAATAAGAAATAAAATAAAAAGACTGAAGTAAAAGCAATTTGTAAACGTGTATAGTTATGTGCACCTTTTATGAATCTAAAAACAAGCGTCATAAACATAAATAAATAAATAGAAGCAAGTAATTGCATTCAAAATGCTGTTGTAAAATATTATGCTACTGCATTTTTGAATTTTTTTTTTTTTTATTTTATTACTTTCATTTTTTTTTGATAATTATTATGATAGTTTTCGTATGTTCCAGCTTCTAGATAACAAGCTTTATTTTTCTTTCATTCTAATTATTATTAAAAATGTAAACAAATATAAAATGTCATTTTCTAGGCTAAATGTGTCGAAAAATAATAGATTAAATATAAAAATATAGTAATAATAAAATAAAAAAAAAATAAAATAAAAATAATAAAACACTTTGATCAAAATTGTGTTCTAACATATAGACAGGCTAATAAATAAAAAACATCAAAAAAAAAAAAAAAAAAAAAAAAAATTAAAACTAATAATTCGCAGATAATTCATTGCATTGAGTAATAAATTTCAATACTAACACACAACATAGCACTGATACATACATTCAGTGTACATGCATGTATATAACAAACATACAGCACTTCACAAAACAATGTGACCTAGATTCGTATCTATTTACTTTATCTTTCTAACTAATCTAAAACATATGGTAATATAAACTGTTAGAATTTTTGGAGATACAGGTAAAAAAATACAGGCAACAGCGCATAGATAATAATAATAATATAAATAATAATAAATGTAGACGTAAATAAATAAATAAATAAAAATAAAATAAATAAGAGAAGTAGTAAAAAAATAAAAAAAAAAACATCCACCCTGTTTGAAAGTTATGAAATCAGAAAGAAAGCTTTTATTTGTAATAAACAAGCAGTCACTATTTGAGAGTTTTTAAAAGAACTGTCTAGGTGTATTTTATGGATGGTTTAGTGTTACTCTGGCTTCAGAAAAGAAAAAGAAAAAAAGACTGATTCAACAAATCGCTATTATGCGTAGTACTGCTACTGCAACTAAACGCTTCAGTGGAATTGAAATAGCGATTCGTGTTTGTTTAATTTTTTTTAGGACCCAGTTTCAAATAAGCTGTTGTTGGTTGTACGCGCCGGTATATTATAAAGTTGCGAAACATCTTGTGTGGGTCACGCTGTAACAGGTCATATAAAATATATTTCAGTTTTATTTTTCTTTAAGTTATTTTCACATACTTTGTTTTTGGCAATACAGAACCCTAATAGTTCGTTTTATGTTATTATTTTTTTTTTCATTAGTTATTTTCAGTAATATAATAATTTATAATACCGTAAAAGTTCATTTTAGAAATTCAGTTTTATATATATATTTTTTAAAACTTATTTTCACTAATATTTTTTGTATTTGATAATGCAGTAATAGTTCAAAAATTTTATTTCCTTTTAATTTTCCTTTTTTTTCCAGTCATTTTGATGGATATTGCGGTTTTGTTCTTATTTTAATATATATTATTAACACATTATATGCATTACTTCGTTATATATCAACATCACTCAAAAGCCTAGCTGTTTTTTTTCAATTTGTTAAACCAGTATAATTAATTTTTCCTTAAGGCATAAATGTATATAATTTATGGAATTTTTACTACAGTTTTACTTCAGTAATTTTGATTTAATGACCTTTCCACCACCACCCGCCCCTTTTTTTCACAACAGAAAGAGTTACGTTTCTCAGTAGTATTCTACAAACAACAGTGAACTTTTTCATATTTAAATGACTTCAAATAAAGAGCAGGTTTCTTCTTTGTTGATTTGCGCTTCTTTAACTCAGAGATCTTCACTTAATAATTTTCATACGTGTTTTATACATCCGGCTTATGCATGACGCCCGTGAAAGCTTCAGGAATGATGATGATCTGCACCATTAACATCCATAATAATATTACAAAAACGTTGTGACCAAAAATGCCTATAGTCTCCGACACTGACGCTAGATTCTCAGATACCTACTGCATATAGAGGTAGTATTAAATGTTAACCTAGTATCACTTTATGTCTTGATATCACTAAAATCCATTAAAATCACCATTCATTAAAGGTTCGCTGCTCGGAATGTGACGATATTTGTGACTTCCAGCATTAAACTTGTCATCTGTGTTGAATCTAGGTAGAAACACCTGCGAAACACCTGGCTCGTCCGTTATTCCGTTCTTGTCGTATCCATTAACATCGTTTGCGACATCCATTTTAGACGTTGTGTATGTCTTGGCTTTAAACTCGATACACGTTTTAAACCACCGTCGACATTCGTCAATGTGATAGTTTAAGAACGACACAAATGTCTTTTCTGGTCGTTTTGGAAACACTACCGTCGTTTCGGAGAATGCTTTAGGCTTCACACGCGGTTCGTAAAACGTTGTACTGACGTATCTCTTCCTTGTAGAATGTTTGTAACAAATAAATGTCTCGGCGTAAAGAAATGGGGCCAGAACGGGCTCGAACAAGACTCCTTCGTTGAAACGTTTCATCGAAACAAAATTCACAAAACTCTCCACTCGTTTTTCCTGATAATTAGGCAGCTGGATGACCGCTACGCTCTCTGATATTTGTTCAGTGACCATTTTTGAATCAGCTTTGATATTTATATCCACACTTCGTTCGGCTATCTCACCGTGTCGTCTGCTCCGTGGACTATTTTTAACTTCATTTTCCGACAAGGTAACGTTGTCGTTCACACGTGACTGGTCATGATAGGAAGAAAATGCCTGCAATGAAACAGTATTATTACATTAATGCTATTCAGTTCAACCACAAAGAATAA